>JAJJLU010003642.1:0-42870 GCA_023807065.1 Isotricha intestinalis
TTCTAATTGTTTCTTCATTTTTATAATATAATTTCATAAATTTTTTATTTATTTCATTTCTAATTTTAATTTTTTCTTTTTCATATTCTGTTAATACTCTTTTATGAGTTTTCTTAGTTAATTCTAATATATCATTATCATTATTTTGTATACTCTTTCTTTTAATATCTGCATATATATTATCTACCACTGTCATTCTTCTTATATTTTCTTTAATTCTTAAATCTTTTTGTTTTTGTTTTAAAACTTTTAAAATAATTTTTAATTGAATTTCATCTAAAGAAATAGAAGAAATTTTAATTAAATAATCGATTTGTTCATGTGTTAAAAATTTTGGGAAATGATGATATTCTAAATTAGTATTTAATTCTAATAAATTTCTAACTACCCAAATCATTCCTTCATTTCTTGAGTCGTAACCATTTCTTAATATTTCCATATAATATTGTCTTTGTTCTTTTATTAATTCATTATTTATTTGTTTGAAATAACACATTTCATTTTCTATTCTTTTCATATCTTTTAAACAATTTTCTTTCTCTGAATCTATTATTTTCATATTTTTTACATATTCTTTTTTTGCATCTTTTATATTGTTTTTTAATTCTTCATTTTTTTTCGATATTTCAAATGTTTTTATAAATGTTGATTTATGAAATTTTCCTTTTTTTTCATAATCATCTTGGAATCTTTCTAATAATGATTTTCTTTCATTATATAATTTATTAAAATTTTTTGTTAATTTTGATTGTTTATTATATATATCACTTAATTTTTGAGTTGTAATATTTTTTTCTTCTTTTTTATCTTGAATATTATTATTTAAATCAATTAATTCTGAATGTAATTGTTTTTCATATTTTATTTTATCTTTTATAACTCTAGAATAATATTGATCATTAACATCTTTTGAATTCATTGCATTTAATGTTTTACTATCAACTCCTATATTTTCTTCTATATCTTTTTGATTTCTTGAATCAAATAAAGAATAACTATATCTTGTCTTTGTTTTTATTATATTATTTTTTAATATACTTCCTTGATCTTTATTTCTTCTATTAAAAAAATCTTCTAAAATTTTATTTGATTTTGCTCCCTTTTCCATTAATTTATTATAATTTGATTTTTGAGTTAAAAGAGAATTTAATTGCTTTAATCTTTTTATTTCTTTTTTCATATTTATTTTTTTATATAAGTTTTTTAGTTTAATATATAATTCTTGTGGATTTTCTTTTGCAATATGTAAATTTTCTTTATCCCAATTTTCTAATTTTTTCATTAATAAAGAATAATTCTCTTTACTATCTTTAATACTTGTATTATTTTTTTTTATTTCATGATTTCTTGACTTTAAATTTATTTTAAGTTTTTTTTTCTTTCTTGAAAAATAACTTGAATATATATCTTTTGAAATTGATTGATTATTAAATTTTTGAAGTGTTAAATCTGGAATTTCAGTATTAAACACTTTTGGACTTAAGTTTCTATCATATTGTGATCTTGTATTAATTGTTGATAAATCTGTTATGTTACTACTTAATTTTTTTTTTATAGTATTTAATTTTCCAAAATCCATTTTTACAATTTTTTTATAATATATTCCTAATTAACAATTAATATTTTAACCATTTTATATAATAAAATAAATAGAAGATTTTAATTCTTTTTTTCTTTATTTTATAATTATATTAATAATGCCTAAATATATATAAAACTAAATAAATTAAAAATTCATTAAAAAATATAAAATATATAGTTTACAATATTCAGTTAATTATACATATAAACAAAAATTAATGAATTAATTTTGAATTCTAAATTATAATATATTAAATAAATAGAAAAGAAGAAATATTAAATATAAAATATTTTTAAATGATTGTGATTCATATTCAATTAATAAATCAATAGATTTTTCTCATCATAATCTAAATTAAGTGAAATTGATATTTCTTCAAAGATTTTATTACTTCAAAATTACAATGATAAAACTATATTTAATAATTAATATTTATTTTTAAAAAAAAAATTAAAAAAAAAAATAAAAAATTTAAATATCATAGAAAAAAAATAAAAGAATGTGATAAAAAATATAAATACATAGGATAAAAAAAATCTTATTACTGAAAAAAAATGTCACAACAACTCCCAGTTCAAATGAAGGAAATAACAAACCTTCTTCAACATGGTTTTGATGCTTCTTTAATAAAGCACGGAACATTAACCTTTGAATCAGATAAATACATATGTGCAAAAGAAGTGGACCCACAAGGGAATGCAAATGTGATAGTATGTGATGTGACAAAGAATTTTGAATTTTCAAAAAGAAAAATGTTAAAAGCAGAAGGAGTAATGATGCATCCAACAAGAAATGTAATGGCAGTAAGAGCTAAAAATGACCAAAATAGTTTAATGATACAAGTATATGATTTAGATGCTAAATCAAAATTAAAAGATTTAACTGTCAATTATGATGTTACTTTCTGGACTTGGATTAATAATTCTATTATTGGTTTAGTTTCACCTTCTTCAGTTTTTCTTTTAAGTATTGATGATATGAATTCTCCAGCAAAAAAAGTTTTTGATAGACAAGGTGCTTTAGCTAATTCAAATGTTTTTGTTATGAGATTAAAAGCTTCTGATAATTTACAATGGTTTACTCTTTCTGGTATTTCTGCTTCTCAAAATGCCCAAGGTCAAAAAATGGTCGTTGGATTTATTCAATTATTTAATACTCAACAAAACGCTTCTCAACCTATTGAAGGATTTTGCCCTTGTTTTGGTAATGTTAAATGCTTAGATGATACTCCTTGTAATTTATTAAGTTTTGTTGATAAGAAAGCTAATAATAATCAATATAAAATCATCGTCTCTGATATTTCTCCAGTTAAAAGAGTTAAAGTCAGTGCTGATGTTGCTATGACTGCAGATAATGATTTCCCTGTTTTAATGGATTTTGTAGAAAATTACGGTGTTTTATTTCTTGCCACAAATTCTGGAAATTTATATGTTTATGAAGTTTCAAAAGGTGTTTTAATTTTTAGATGTAAAATATCAGAAGATTCTCTCTTATTTTCTGCTAAGAATACTAATACTAATGGAATGATATATATTAATAAATCTGGGAAAGTTTTAAATGTTGATGTTGATAGAAATAATTTCATTCCTTTTGTTATGAATTTCTGTAAAGGTGTTAATGGTATTATGGAATTAGTTACTAGAATGGCAGGAAGATATAATTTACCAGGTGCTGAAAATATTTTTATGCAAGCTTTTCAAACTTTTATGCAACAAGGAAATTTCGTTGAAGCAGCTAAAATTGCAAGAGATACTCCCGGTGATACTTTAAGAAATATTAATACTATTAATACTTTTAAAAATTTACAAGGAAATCCACAACCTATTTTAATTTATTTTCAAACTATGATGGAAAAAGGGAAATTAAATAAAATTGAATCTGTTGAAATGAGTCGTCCTTTAGTTGCTCAAAATAGAACTGATTTACTTAATAAATGGTTTAATGAAAATAAATTTACTTGTTCTGAAGAATTAAGCGAATTAGTTAAAGGAGTTGATCAAAATTTATCACTTAAAATTTTAATGGCAAGTGGAAGTGCTTCGGCGCATGAGAAAATAATAGAAGCATTTGCATCTGCTGGTCAAGTAGATAAAATATTACCTTATTGTAATCAAAATAATTATTCTCCCGATTGGGTTAATTTACTTAAAAATATTGTTAATAGTAATCCACAAGCTGCTGCTAATTTATGTAAATTAATTTGTAATAGAAATACTGGAACTAAGTTAATTGATGTTAATCAAATTGTGGAAATTTTCCAAAGCAGACAAAAAATTCAAGAATTAACTTCTTTTATGGTAGAATATTTAAAAGGAAATTTACCAGAAGATGCTTATTTACAAACTAAAATTTTAGAATTAAATTTATATGAAAATACTAAAGCTGCATCAATGATTTTGGAATCTAATGTTTTCACTCATTATGATAAAAAGAAAATTGCGGAAATTTGTGAAAAAATGGGATTATATCAAGTTTGTCTTGAAAATTATACTGATGTTAATGATATTAAAAGAATTATTGCTAGAGCTAATATGATTAATCCAGAATATTTAGTTAATTATTTAGGAAGATTAACTCCTGAAAATTGTTTAATTTGCTTACATGAATTATTACATTTAAATCCAATTCAAAATTTAAATGTTGTTATTGAAGCTGCTGTAAGATATTCACAAAGAATTCCTTTAAGTGAATTAGTTAAATTATTTGAATCATATGGTAATTATAATGGATTATATATGTTTTTAAATAGAATAATTTCTCAAGTCAATGATCCTGAAATAATGTATAAATATATTTGTGCTGGAGTAATAACAAATAATTTCCAAGAAGTATGTAGAATAGTAAAAGATTTTGATACATATGATCCTCAAAAAGTTTTAGAATTTTTCTTAGAAAAAAAATTAGTTGATCCCAGACCATTAATAATTTTATGTGATAAACATGATTATATTGAACAATTAACAAAATACTTATATAAAAATAAATTAACAAGATTCCTTGAAAATTACGTTTTTACATTAAGACCACAATCATGTCCACGTATAATAGGAACATTACTTGATGAAGAATGTGATGAAAATTATATAAAACAAATATTAAACACAGTTCGTGGTTCATGCCCAATAGAACCATTAGTAGATGAAGTATTAAAAAGACATAAATTAAAATTAATTCAGAAATTTCTTGAAGATAGAGCAGATGAAGGAAATCCAACTCCAGCATTACATAATGCATTAGCAATGATATATGTAGAAACAAATAATAATGCAAAAGATTATTTAATGAATAATAAATATTATGATCCTAAAGTAGTTGGTCAATATTGTGAAGATAGAGATCCTCAATTAGCCCTTTTAGCTTATAAGAAAGCAGGAGGAACTTGTGATGATGAATTAATTGCTTTAACTAATAAAAATGCTATGTATAGAGCTCAAGCACAATATCTTGTTGAAAGTTTAAATCCTGAATTATGGAAAAAAGTCCTTGTTGAAGAAAATGAACATAAGAAAGCTGTTACTGATCAAGTCATTCAGGTTATTTTACCTAATACTAGAAATCCTGACGAAGTTTCTGTTACTGTTAAAGCTTTTATTGAAGCTGGTTTACAAGCTGATTTAATGGATTTACTTGAAAAATTAGTTTTACATAATAATGAATTTTCTAAAAATAAATCACTTCAAAATTTACTTATTTTAACTGCAATAACAACTGATGGTACTAAAGTAAAAGCATTTTTAACAAGATTAGATGAATATGATGGAGGAGATATAGCAATTAAATGTATTGAAAATGGTTTATATGAAGAAGCATTTTATATCTATGATCAAAAGACAAAAGAGCCTTCATTAGCAATAGATGTATTAATAAAATATATAAATGATTTGAAAAGAGCTACAATTTATGCTGAAAAAATAAATGCTCCTGAAGTTTGGGGTAAATTGGGTAGAGCTCTTTTAATTAATGAAACTGTTGATGAAGCAATTGATGCATTTATCAAAGCAAATGATCCTGAAATGTATGCTGATGTTATTAATGCTGCTGAAAGACAAGGTAAATTTGAAGAATTAATTAAATTTTTAACTATGGCTCGTGCTATAAAGAAAGATAAATTTATTGATTGTGAATTAGTTTATTCATTATCAAGATGTAATAAATTAGCTGAATTAGAAACTTTATTAGGTCAAAGTAATATCAGTGATTTAAATACAATTGGTGATAGATTATATGATGAGAAATTTTATGAACCTGCTAAAATAATTTATGAACATTTAGGTAATAATGCTAGATTAGCATCTTGTTATGTTAATTTAAAAAATTATACTCAAGCTCTTGTTGCAGCAAAAAAATCAAATACTCAAAAATGTTGGAAAGAAGTTTGTTTTGCTTGTGTAAAAGCAGGAGAATTTAAATTAGCTGCTCAAGCAGGAAATAATGTTATTCAAGTAGCTGATATTGTAGATGAAGTAATTCAAGAATATGAAAAATATGGGGCTTATAATGAATTAATTTCACTTTTTGAAAGTAATTTAGTAGGAGAGAGAAATCATATCATTACTGAATTAGGTATTTTATATGCAAAATATTTACCTGAAAAATTAATGGATCATTGTAGAAATTATTATCAAAATATGAATGTTCCAAAAGTTATTAGAGTTTGTGAACAAAATTATTTATGGGAAGAAGTTGTTTTTCTTTACAGTCACTATAATGGTTATGATAATGCTTTAACTACTATGATTGAACATTCTCCTTTATGTTGGAAACATGATTTATATTGTCAAGTATTGACAAAAGTTACTAATTCAAATTTATATAATGAATCCATTAGATTTTATGTCAGCGAACAACCTCAATTATTAAATGATATGTTAAAAGTAATTTCATCAAAAGTTGATTTATCAACAACTGTAAATGAATTAAGAAAATTAGGTGCTTTACCACTTGCAGTACCATTTTTAAAAAGTGTTCAATCTAATAATAATTATGATGTGAATGAAGCACTAAATGAAATTTTTGTTGAAGAAGAAGACCCAGAATCACTTAAAAATTCAATTTTAGAATTTTCATCCTTTGATCAAATTCCCTTAGCAAAAAAAATAGAAAATCATCCATTATTAGAATTCCGTCGTATATCAGCATTAGTATATAGAGCAAATAAAAAATATAATGAATCAATAGAAATATCAAAAAAATTAGAATTTTATAAAGATGCAATAGACACAGCATTAGAAAGTCAAAAACCAGAATTAGTAGATGAATTACTAAGATTTTTTGCTAAAATTGGAGATAAAGAATGTTTTGCTGCATGTTTATATACATGTTATGAATTTGTTAAACCAGATGTTGCAATGGAATTAGCATGGAGACATAATATGATGGAATTTGTTATGCCTTTTATGATTCAAACTGTAAGAGATTTAACTAAGAGAATGGATCATATGCAAATGAAAGCAGATATTAAAGATGAAAAAGAAAAAAAAGAAAAAGAAGAACAAAGTACTCAAGGTTTAGATATGAATATGATGATGAATAGTAATTCATTAATGGTTTATCAAGGTGGTATGGGAATGAATAATAATCAAGGAATGGGAATGAACAATATGAATATGGGAATGAATAATATGAATATGGGAATGAATAATATGAATATGGGAATGAATAATATGAATATGGGAATGAATAATATGAATCCTGGAATGGGAAATATGGGAAATATGGGAATGGGAGGAATGATGTAAATCATTTTTTATTTCTTATGTTTTTCATATTTTCTTCATATTTAAATTTAGATTTAGAAAAAAAATATTAAATAAAAAAAAGAATTAATTTTTAAATTTTTTTATTTTATTATTATTAATAACATAATAAAATATAATTGAATCAATTATTAAATTGGAAAGATAATAAAAAAAATATTTTAAAAAAATGTTTTCAGGGATTTTCACAAAGCCTCAAGTAGACATAATAATAGATGAAGTGCCTAACAGAAAAAAGGCTAAAATATATGAATTAGATGGATCAATAACACGTCTTCCATTATTATATGATCAAGAAGATGTTTCAGGTAGAGTAATATTAAAATTACCAGCAGGGAAAACATTTGAACACAAGGGAATAAAAATAGAATTAATGGGAGCAATTCAAAGTATATCAGATCCAAATGACACATTAAAATTTATTTCATTAACATCTGAATTAGAATCAATTCAAATATTATCAAAAGAAACAAATACTTATAATTTTAAATTTTCACAAGTACAAAAACAATATGAAACATATCGTGGGAAATTACGTAATATAATATATCAATTAAAATTAACAATAGATACTTCATTTAGAACATTAACATTTACTCAAGAATTTGGAGTATATAATATAGAAAAGCCTTTAATATTAAGTCAAGATAACAATCCAATAAAATTAGAAGTTGGAATAGAAGATTGGCTTCAATTAATTTTTGAAGTAGATGCAAGAAATTATGATATCAAAGGAATGATTGTAGGTAAAGTAACTTTTAAGAAAGTTTCTATTAGATTAACATCAATGGAAGTTCAAATTATTAAAAAAGAAACTTATAATGTTCAAGGTGTTGAACCTATTAATCAAGTTATTATTGCTTATGAAATTATGGATGGTGGTCCTATTAAAAATGAAGTTATTCCTATTAGATTCTATTTAAAACCTTATGGATTCACTCCTTCTATTGATAATGCTAATAATAGATTAAGTGTTCAATATTTAATTAGTCTTGTTCTTGTGGATATTGAAGGAAGAAAATACTTTAAAAAACATGAAATTACTCTTCATAGAATTGAAAAACCTACTCTTGAAAAAAAAAATGATATTGAAGTTATTAGAGATGAAGAAAAAAAAGAATAATAATCATTTATTTTTTTTGTGTTTTTTATTTAAAATAATATTTAGTATAAAAAATGAAAAATTTGTTTTTGATAATTTAATTTGTTTTCATTGATAAAAAAATATAAAAACTAAACTTTTAAAAATGTAATAATATATCAAATAAAAAACATATTATTAATAACAATACTTTACCAATAAATAATAACTTGCAGTTGCATAATTTTTTTCATTATTATGTAAACATTCTCTAACATATGGTTTTAAATATCCTAATTTAACAAGCTCATTTAAAGCATCTTCACAAATAACTTTTTTTTTTTCTTTATATTCTTTTTTAATGAAATTATCTTCAATTTCATTATTAGGACTAAAAGGTTTACTTTTTCCTTTATTATAAAAACTATTATTATTATAAGGAGAAGGACTAATATTATTATAAGGAGAAGGACTCATATTATTATAAGGAGAAGGACTCATATTATTATAAGGAGAAGGACTCATATTATTATAAATTTTTTTTTCATTTGAATCCATTGATATAACAACACCATTATCAATTTCTCCATTATTATTTAATTCATATATTCTATTAATTTCTTTAACTTTAACAGAAAATTTAATTACATTATTTTTAATTATTAATTCTTTATTATTATTATCTATAATACTTTCATCATTATTATCTGGTTCAATACTAGAATTAAAAGGAGCTAAAATAAAACTTTTAGTTTTAACATTTTTACTTTCATTTTCTAAATCAGTATCTAAATTTCTAATATTGAAATTTTCAATCATATCATCTTTATTATTTGGATTTCTATAATCAACATTACTTTTAGCTAAAAGAATTCTCTCGGTATTAGTGAATAAATTATAAGAAAAATTATTCTCAACTTGAACATCAATAAGCCAAGGATGAAAGAGAATTTCTTGAATAGAAATTCTTTTTTTAGGATCGACTTCAAAAATAGATTTTAATAAATGATTAGCTTCATTAGAAACATCATTAATAATTTTATAATTTCCTTTCATAATAACATCATGTAATTCTTTTAAGTTATTTCCTTTAAAAGGAACAGTTCCAGATAACATAGCATATAAAACAACACCAGAAGACCAAACATCAACTCCATAACCTACATAACCTTTTCCCTTTAAAATTTCTGGAGCAATATATGTTGGAGTTCCACATTGTTCATATATTTTATCATTATTATTTATTCTTTTTGATACTCCAAAATCACATATTTTTATTTTATTATCTAAATCTATTAATATATTATCTAATTTTATATCTCTGTGTATTATATTGTGATTGTGAATATATTGTATTCCTAATATTATTTGTTTATAAATATATTTTGCTGTTTGTTCATTTAATTTATTTCTTTTTCTTATATATGATAATAAATCTCCTGCACATATATATTCCATTACTATACATATATGCTTTTGAGTTTCATATGTTTCAAAAAATTTTACTATATAATCTGAAGATGATAATGTTTTCATTATTGATGTTTCTATTTGAATTTTTGATTTTTGACGTTCTGTTATTATTTTACTTTTATTTATTGATTTTATTGCTACTAATCTTCCTGTTAAAGTATGAAGTGATAAATTTACTTTTCCAAAAGCTCCTTTTCCTAATAATCTACCATATTTATAAAATTTCATTTTTGTTGAAGGATATATTCCATTTTTATTAAAGTATTCTTTTATATATGAAGATATTCTATCTTTATCTTTTGAATATAAAATATATTTTTCTTTTGTTGTACTTTGAGTGGAATCCATTGATTCATTTATATTGATATTATTATTATTATCTACATTTGAATTTAAATAATTAAGTAAATTGTCTTTTAAATTTTCTTCTGATTCTATATCACGGTCTGGAATTTCATTTTTTTCTTTTGAATTTGAATCTGAGTTTTTTAATATTTTTGAATTTTCTTTTTGATCTTTTTTTTCATTTATTTTTGGCTTTGATTTATTTGATTTGTTTACTTTTATTGATGATGGAATTTTTATTATTTCAGAATAATCATTTTTATTCTTTTCTGATATTTCACTTTCATTTTTTTTTATTTCACTTATATTTATTACATTATTTTTTACACTATTTGTTGATACTAATATTTTCCCTTTTGTTGAAGTATTTTTTTCACTAAAACTTATTTTATCTAATTTTTTTAATTTTTGATTTATATTTTTATCATCTAATTTTTCTAAAACTATAATTTTCTTTTCTGAAATTTTATTTTTAATAAATATATTTTCTTTTGAATTATTTTTTGAAGGTTCTTTAGAATTTGAAATTGAATTTAATTTCATTTTTGTAGAATCATTTATTTGAATTTTATTAATTCCAATCGAAGATTTTTGATTATAAGGTTTAATAATATTTTCAAAATTATTTTTTTCTAATCTTTGACTCAAAGGACTTGATTCAATAAAATTATTAATTTTATTTTTTAAATGAATATTAATATTACTATTATTATTACTTATATTACAAACATTATTATTTTCAACAGAATTTTTTCTTGAATTACTTTGAGTTTGAAAAGTAGTTTTATTTTGAACATTTAATTTATATTTAATAGATTTATTATTTAATTTATAAATTGAATTTAAATGATTGAATATTTGATTATTTTTCAAATGACTTTGTAAAATTAAATTATTTGGTTTATTTTGAAGAGTATTAAAATTTTTAATTATTGATTTATGTTTATTTGTTGAAGAAGACAAATATTTAGGAACTAAATAATTTTCTCTATTTGAATGAATTATAGAATTTTTTTCTTCATCTTCTAAAATAGAATTTTCTCTTTTTTGGAAATTATTAAACAAAATATTTTTAGGAAAAGTATCTAAAGTAATTTTACTTTTTATTTTTTTATTAAAATTTGAATGAGGCACATAATTATTTAAATTTGAAGATGTGAAATTATTATTATTATTAATTGAAGTATTTGTTAAATGTGTACTATTATTTATTAATGTATTTCCCATTGTTATTGATTTTTTTTCTTTTAATTTTATTATTTTTCTTTTTAGTAATTTGTCACTATTTTTTTCATTTGATCTTGTTTTATAAATTATATTTGAATTTTGGTTTATTCTATTTAATTCTATATTTATACTTGGAGGACTAATTTTATTTTTTTTGATTTTTTCTATAAAAAATCTCTCAGGAGAATTTTTCGATGTTTTATAATTTGAATTTTTTTGCATCGGTATTGCTAATGTATTTCTAAATGTACTTATTTGTTCATATTCTACTTTCATTATCGAATTTTGTTGTGTTTGTTTTGGTTGTTTATTTTTAATTTTATTTAAATGATTTTTAGCTCCTATTTTCATATTTGTTTAAATTATTTTTTTAATTTTTTTTAAATGTTTTTTGTTTTATACTGTTTATTTAAATATTTTTCTATTCTATAATAAAATAATACAAGTATTAAATTTTAATAATATATTAATCAATAAATAAAAAACAAAAAAAAAAATGGAAAATCATTCGATTACTCAAATAAACACAGTATCTTTTACTTCAGATAAATTTATGTTTGCATTTGGTACAGAAAGTGGATTTTACATATATAACATAAAACCATTTGAGCAAGTAACAAATCAAAAATTAGATTTTGGTATTCTTTTAATAGAAATAATAGACCATAGTAATCTTTTAATATTTGTAGGAGATGGAAAAAATATAAATTATCCAAATAATAAAGTAATATTATGGGATGATTCACAAAGAAAATCAATAGGAGAAATAAAATTAAATCACCCAATATTAAATATAAAAGTAAATTCTGATTATTTATTTGTAATAACAATAGATCACGTTTTTGTATTTTATACAAAAACATTAACAAACAAAGAAAAATTTGAAACATATAATAACAATGAAAATGGAGTATTTACCTTATGTAAAAATAGAAGAAAAACTATATTTGCATTTCCAAATAAAGAATTAGGATATGTGAATGTGATTCAATTTGAAAATGAAATAGAAGAAAGAAAAGAATTAAAAATATTAACTCACGTATCTCAAATAGCTTGTTTAACATTAAGTGAAAATGGTAATTTTTTATCAACAGCATCAGATAATGGGACATTAATAAGAATATTTAAATTAGATTCTGAAGAAATGACACATGAATTTAGAAGAGGAACAGAAAAGGCAAAAATATATTCTTTAGATTTTTCACCTACTAATGATTTTTTTTGTTGCACTAGTGATAGAGGAACTCTTCATATATTTAATTTAATTAAAGATTGGAAAGAAGATACTTCAGGAAGAAAAAAAGATGATGGTATTTTTTCTGGATTAAAAAGATTAATAAGATTACCTAAAAAAGTTCTTATTACTCCTAGAAGTTTTGCTTGCTTTAAAAGCGGAGATTTTAAAAGTTTTTGTGTTTTTGGCCCTAATGAAGAAATTTTTGTTGTTTCTGCAGATGGAAATGGAAAATTTTATGAAGTTAAATTCGATAAAATTAATGGAGGAGAAACTCAAGATGTTCAAATTTTCAATTTAAGAGAAGATGATAATGATAATGACAATAAAAATAATTTAGATTTTAATTCTAATGAAAGTATTTAATTTAGAATTAACACTTTTTTCAATATTATTATGATAAGGTTATTATTCTATTTTTTAGGTTTTTGAATTGAGTTTTTTAATATTATAGTTTTTTTCTTTCTTTTTTTTGTTTTGATATAATAGTAATTATAATTTTATTAAAATTATTAAAAATATATTATTTTTTTCTTGTTTGTGAATTTTGAATTTATTAAAATAGAATATAAAAAAATTTAAAATAAATGTTTGACAGTGATAATGAAATCTATGTTTCAAATTATAATTCTCCTTTAGTTCAAATAAGACATTCAGTAAAATCTCAAACGAAAAAAGTATTATTTACTCCAACAGGAAGCCACTCAAATCCATATAATAAAACATCAAAAAACAGAAGAAAAGATAAACACACAAAAACAATGAAAATAATGTCTTCTTTTTTACATAAATTTCAAAGTGTAGCAATAGAAAATGATAATATTAATGCTTTAACAACAGTTAATAAAATTAAAAATAAGCCAACTTCATTTACAGATTTAATAAAGCCAATGTTATCAATTAATTTAAATTTAAATCCTTATTCAAATATTCAATCAAAGAAATTTTCAAAAAAAACAATGAAAGAAATATTTGATAAAATCAAAAATTTCCAATTTAATTTTGATAATAAAATAACATTTCCATATATATATAAAATAGGAAATAAAAATGGTTTAAAAAGAATAGTTTTTTTTGATATAGAAAATGTTTTATTACATTCTGAACAAGAGGATTATTTAAATTATGATAAAATAATAAAAATAAAAATTCCTTCTGGATTATATGTAAATCTAGGAATTGATATAAGACCTCATTTTAAAGAAATGATCAATATGATAAAAGATAATTATTTTATTTGTATTTATACTTCATGTGAAAAATTTTATGCTGATTATTTACTTGATTCTATTGAAGATTCAAATAATATTTTTATATTAAAATTATATAGAGATAAATGCTTTAAAATTAATTATAATGGAGAAAATATTTTTTTTAAAGATTTAAGAATTATTAATGGTGTTAATATTAATGATATTATTATTGTTGATTCTTCTGCTTTAAATTTTGGATTAAATTTTAGAAATGGAATTCCTATTAGTCCTTATAATAAAAAAAATGAAAATGATGAAGAATTATTGAATTTAGGTATTTTATTAAATGATATGTATAAAAAAAAAGACGTTGGAGATTTTATTGAAAGTACTTTTCAAAGTTTTTTTAATTAAATTATATATAAAAAATGAATTATTCATATATTATTTTAAATAGATTTAGCTTAAATGTATAATTTGATTTCAAAATATTTTTATGGAAATTATTTAAATTCTATTATTAATTGGAAAATAATATTTTGTATAAAATATAATATAGAAAAATTCTAAAAAGAAGAATTTGAAAATAAAAATGAAAAAGATTTAGAAATAAATTAAAAATTTTAATATAAAATTTGTTGCTTTAAATCTATTATTTATAATTAAAAATTAAAAATCAAAAATCAAATTATTCTTTTTTTTATTATGCCAAGATTTATATATAAAATATGATTAAATTATTCGTCTTCTTCATCATCTTCAACATCATTACTTTTTTTTCTAATATTTCCTTCGTCATCGGATTTATAAACAGTTTTATTAATTTCTTCTTTTTGCATTTCATTAAAATTGTTTTTACTTGATTTATTACTATAATTACTATAATTACTTTTATTATCTTCCAAATCTTTTTTAATTTTAAATCTTATAGATAATTTTTTTTTTTCTAAATTTTTATTTCTTATTTTTTCTTCATTAATAATTTCTAAATTTGTCTTTGTTGATTTATTTATGTTTGTATAAGATGGTGAATAAGAAATTTTTATTTTTTCTTTTATAAAATTAATATCTTTATTTCCTTCTTCATTACTGAAAATAATAAAACTGAAAAATCCAATTTTTTGTCTTTTCCTTGTTCTTAATGTTAATAAAGAAATTTCTTTATTTTCTTCATTGAAAATTTCATTTCTAATTTCTTCATTTAAAAGAAATTTAATACAAAGTGACATTGGTTTATTACATTCATGTTTTTTAATAATAACTTTAATTTTTTTTTTTTTTTGAAAATTTTCAATTAAATAATTTTCTAAATCTTGAGAAGAATTTAAAATAGAATTATTTTTATTTTTTAATTTATTCCTTCCAAAAAAAGGTTTATAAAAATTTTCAATTAATTTCATTATACTAAAATTAACTTTAAACTTTTCTATTTTTTTATTTTGTTCAATCATAAATTTATATAATTTTTGAGTAGCTTGAGTTAAATTTTCAATATTATTTAAATATTGAATAGCAAATAAACTAGAATTAAATCTAATTTTATTAAAAAATATAATAGTTTCTTTATCTAAATAAGATAATTTAACAAATAAATTGTTTTCATTATTATTAAATTCAATTTCTTTTAAATGTTTTTCCCATCCAATCATTTCATCTATTTTATCAAAAGAATCAATATTTTGAGCACCTGTAATTTTAAGAAATAATTTTCCACTTGGTAAAATTTTATTAAATAGACTAGTAATATTCATTTTTAAAAAAAGAGGACTTGAATTATGACTTAAATATTTTAAATTATCATAAATAACAAAAGGTTTTTCATTAAATATTCTTCCTATTAAAGCACCATTATTAAAATTATTATTATTATTATCACTAAAATTAGTATTAATTTCATTTCCAAATTCATTAATTCCAATTGAAGAACATTCTTTGATATTATCAATTTTCCATTTTCCACTTACATTAAATGTAATTTCTTTATTTTTTTCAATCCAAATTGGATACATTGCTTCATATCTGTTTGCATTTACTATAACATTTAATATTGTTAAATTTGAATTTGATATTTCTTCTTTTATATTATATATTTCATTTAAATTTTCCTTTTCATTTTCATAAAATGATGAATTCATTGATATCAATGTATTATTTTCTAAAAAAGAATTATTATCTTCACTTTTATCTAAGTTTAATTCTTCAAATGTATTTATATCATTCAATTGTTTTATTGTTTTTTCATTATTTAAATTATCATTATTGTTTATTATTAGATTATTTTCTTTATTTGTTAAATTTTCATTTAAAGATAAAAGATCATTGGTTTGATTATCCTCTTCTATATTATTTACATTTTTATTTATTGATAATATTTCATTGACTTGAGAAATAGGATTTTGAGATATGACATTAACATTATCATTTAAATTTTCTTTTGGAGAATCATTATTCTCATCTTTTATAATTTCCTTATTTATTTCGTTTCTATTTGTGCTTTCTAATGTTTTAGCACTAGAACAACCCATAAAAATAAATAAAAATATTTTTTGAAAAATAAAATAAATAAAAAATGTTTGATCTAATAAAAGGTTGGGATTTAAATGGTAAACCAGTGACATTTTATTATAAAACAAGTACAGTTCATAAAACAGTTTTTGGAGGATTACTTTCAGTAACAAGTTTCACTTTAATGTTTACAATTGCAATTACAACTTTAGTAAATTTTTTTCTTCAAAAACCAATAATAAATTCAAATATTGTTTTTTATATTAACAAAAAATTTGCTTATTTAGAATATTTTGATATTAAAGGAAAATTAAGAATTGATAATAATGAAGATTTTACTCAATTAAATGAATTTGGAAAATATTTTAGAGTTGCTTTTTATGAAAAAAATGAATTTGATTATTTAGATAATTTAAGAGTTGCTAAATTTATTAAAGTAAATAATATGCAATTTGATTTTCAATTTAAAATTCCTATTAGCGATGTTTTTAAAGAAAAAGAATTTTCAGTTTTAAAAATAATGTCTTGTAAAGAAATAAAAAAATATGAATTTTCAATTTGGGAAGATGAAGAAGATAAAATTAATTGTAATGATGAATATGAAAATTATTTTTATAGAAATTATCCTAAAAATGATTTTACTTTTTCTTTTAATACTCCAATTTATTCTGTTGATAGAAGTGGAAATTTACAAAAAACAAATCATGAAAATGACTTTTCTTTCACAATAGAAAAAAATGAATATTCTTCTTATTCAATGGATACTAAATTTGTTATTGTTGAAGATGATAGTAATTTATATGTTAATAAAAAAAATTATGAAGCTTATGTTGTTTTAAAAAATCCAAATTTAACAATTAAAAATCAAGATTTTAAAGGTTATTCTTTAGAAATAAATTTAGAAAATAAAAATAGTGAACAAATAATTTTAATTACAATTCAAAAATATAAATTATTAGAATGTTTAGCTAAATTAGGAGGAATAATGAAAATAATAACTTTAATGAAAATGTCTTGTAAATTTTGGACTAGTTATTTATATGAAACAACTTTATATAATTTAATTGTTACGAGAAAGAATAAATATTTAGATGAAAAAAAAGCGATTATTGAAAATTCTTATTCTTTAAATCAAAATAATACTAATAATAATAATATTCAAATTTCTGATACTTCAAAATTGAAAAATAAAATTTCTCATAAAGAAAAATATACTTCTTATTATATTTGGTTTGCTAATAGATTTTGTAGATGTTGGTATAATAATAAAGAAGCTAAACAAAAGAGAAATATGCTATGTGAAATTTTAGGTTTAAAAAATTATTTATTACATTTGGATTATATTGATAGACAAATTATGTTAGAACAGCAAAATACAAAAATTAATTTTGTTATAAACGATTTTAATAGTGTTAATTCTAGTCAAATGAGCTCTCCAAGAAGAAGTGAAGGAAAAGATTCTAAAGATGATAATAATAAATCTATTGAGTTAAGTTCTAATTTTGGAAACGAAAATGAAGAAAAGAAATTTAAAATATGAATTTTTTTAAATAAAAAATTTTTAATAAAATTTTTTAATTGTTTTTTAAAGAAGTAAAAAAAAGATGTCTCAATATCTATATAAAAAAAATATAATTACAAAAGAAAGAATAATCAATTATAATGAAATAAAAATAATAATAGATTTAATAAAATGCTCAATTTGTTTAGAAATAATATATAAACCATATGAATGTGAAATATGTGGAAGTTTATTTTGTAAAAATTGCATAAATGAATGGTTAAAATTAAATATAAGATGTCCTTTAAAATGTGAAAAGTTTAAATTAATAGAAGCATGTTCAACAACAAAAAAATTATTAAATTTAATTAAATTAAAATGTGTAAATTATCCTGAATGTGATTTAATTTCTAATTATTGGGATACAATTAAACACGAAGAAAATTGCAAATATAATAAATTTAAATGTCCTTATTATCCTTGTCAATTTTTAGGGAATTTTCAAGAGTTAAAAAATCATATTATAAATTTATGTAATTATGTTAATGTCGAATGTGGTATTTGTAAATGTAATATTCAAAAAAAAAATTTTTATTCACATTTAGAAGAACATTATCAAAAATAAAAAATATTTATTATTGTTTTTTAATACACTTTTTTGTTTATATTTATTTTACATTAATAATAATATTTTAATTAATTTTAATTAAATAAAATAAAATATAAAAATGTCTTATAATAAAAAAGCAAATGAAGTTAGAACTAAACTTTTATTAAAAACACAATCTGAAATATATAAATTTACAGAATCAAAAACTTTAATAAATACAATATCTCCCAAAAATTTATATAATTTATATAGTAATATTGAAATAAAAGAAAATACATATGAATATTCAATTGTAGAAAGAATAGAAAATCAAAGGAAATTTTATGATGATTCCCAAATTTCAAAAATTGAAATGTATACTCCTTATATGGAAGTATTTAAAAAAATAAATAAAATGTTAATTTCGGAAAAAAAAAATCAAACTTTTTATAATCTACTAAATAGTAATAAAAATATAAATGAATATAAAAACTCAACTCCTAATCTTTCTTTAATTAGTTTTTATAAAACTCCAAAAGAAAATATTTTAAATAATATTTTAAAAGAAGATAAAACAAATACTTCGATAAAATTTCTTAGACAAAAAGCTCAAAATTTGATTAATATAATAAATAGAAAAAAAATTAGATTTAAAACTCATTCAAATTCATTTTATCAAAATCCAAATTTTAAAACACAAAATAATTTAAAGTTAGAAAAGAAAAAGAAAAAATCCGGAAATGTAAAATTAAATAAAAACATATATAATAAGGAATTTAAAGTAATTGAAGATAATATAATGAATTGTTCTCCTGTAATTTATATTTCAAGAGGTCTAGAAAAAAAAAAATCATCTTCTGGAAATTATTATAAAAATTCTTCTTTTAGAAGTTCTTTAAATCTATCTAATAAAAAAGATAGTATCTCTCAAATTTCTCAAGTTTCTTTTTCTAATAGAAATAATAGAATATTAATTAAAAGCAATGATGATAATCCTTCAAAATAAAAATATATAATTTTTTATAGAAAATACATTGTATATTTTTTTGGAATTTTATAATTTGAAATTGATAACATTTAAAAAGCATATAAATAGAAAATAATTAATAAATATAATATAATTCTTTCCATTTAAAAAAATAAATATTTACACCAAATAATCAAAAAAAAGACAAAATTATATAAAAAATATTAAAAATAAAAAAAAAATAAATAAATGGAAACAAAGAGAAAAGTAAAAAAACACAAATAAAATTATATAACATTTCTGAAAATTAGATAGAAGAAGTAGATTTCCAATTCACCATAGGAAACAACAAAACATGGTGTTGTAAGAGAATAATATCAGGTTACAAATATTACAACGTATTTTTTTCTTTTCTTTTATTTTCATTACCATTCTCGATATTTATAGCAATAAACATAAAAGTAAAAAAAAAAATATTAAAAACAATTAAAAAAAAAAATTTTTTAGATTGAAGAAGAATACAAAAAGAGTTTGCCACCAATAATAATATCCTCTCTAATATACATAATAACAACATATTCAGTATTTAGAGGAGGATTTACAGATCCTGGAATATTAGAAAGACAAATGGAATCTGATTTTTATTCTCCTCGAAGAAATATTATAAGACAAGTAATAAATGGTCATATTCATCCAATAAATTTTTGCTTTACTTGTAATTTATTTCGTCCTCCAAGATGTTCTCATTGTGCTACTTGTGATAATTGTGTCAGAAGATTCGATCATCATTGCATTTGGTTAGGTAATTGTATTGGAGTTAGAAATCATAAATTTTTTTATTTTTTAGTTTCTTCACTCATTGTAAATGGAATTTTTCAAATCGGTTATTCTATTTATTTTATTGTTTTTCAAAGTAAGAAGAAGGTTAAAAAATTTAATTTATTGATTTATATTTCTTTCTCTTTTGTTATCTTTTTTGATGTTTGCTTTATTGTCTTCTTTCTTGGAAAATTATGTGTTTTACATTCATGGTTAATTTTCACAAATACTACTTTCTATGAATATTTTAAAAAAAAATGGAAAAAAATCCCTGGGTTTAATCCTTTTAGTTTATTTTGTGGATATCATTCTTGTAGGTTATTATTTTTTTCTAGTAATAAATCTTATTTACATTTAAGGAAAGAAGATTATATTAGAGAAAATGATAGTATTGAAATTAGGAAAGAAAGTGAAAATGAAAAGTTTAATAATCATTTAATCACTAATGTTGATGGAGATCTTGTAGATAAACAAATCATTTATAAGAATATTAAAAATAAAGGAAAATATTAATTTTTTTATTATTATATTTTTTTTTTATTCTTTTTTTGGAATTTTTCATATTTTTTTTTATTATGTTTTAAAAAATTAAATGAAAATTTTATGTTTGAAGAAAACAAAAAAACCTGAATTTTCTTTTACTCCTAAGAAACCAAATAATGTTAGTTTTAATCAGAGAAATTCAGATGAAATAATAGAAGAATTTGAAAAAAAAAAATCTTTATTAGATTCAGATAATGATTCAAGTAAAATTGCTTTCCCAAAACTATTGAAAAAAAAATCAATCTTATCATGTTTTGATATATCAGAAAATATATTAAATCAAGAATCAGATTATATTTCAAAATATTTAAGAACAAATTTAAGGCTTCCAGAATCAAAAAAACCATTAGATATAAAGAATCACCTTCAAAAATTATTAGGAGAAAAAAAAAAAAGTGTAATAATAAAAACGACAGTAAATAAAGAGTTTTCAAATAATTTATTAAAAAATATAAAAAAAAAAAATTTTCATAGTACAATAACAAAAGGAAATTCAGTTTTTGATTCTTCAAATTCAACTAATTTTTTTTTAAATGAGAAAAATGATTCTTTAAGGGATGAAAAAAAAGAAAAAAAAAAAATATACAATAAATTAATAAAAAAATATTATTGTTGTGATATAAGTAAAGATATTATATATAAAAATGGAGGATATAGAAAATTATTTAGACAAAACAAATTAAGTGATAGTGAAGAATCTGATGATTTAATAATTAATATTGATTCTACTGAAAAATATATTATTAAAATTACAAATGAATATTATGTTTTATTTCAAAGTTTTATTTTTATTCTTATTTTTTTTTTTATTATTATTTATCCTCTTTCTTTTGCTTTTGATTATTATTTACCTAAATCTTTTATTATATTTATTGATATTATCTTTATTATTGATTTTTTAATTGGATTTTTTATTGGTTATTATGATGAAGAAGGTAAAATCGTTAAAAATTTATCTTTATGTGCTTATCATTACATGACAAATAAATTTGTTAAAAATTTAATCATTTCTTTTCCTCATACTTCAATATATTATAATACAGATTCCTTATATAAAATAATTCCAATAATTAGAATATTAAAATTTTATGAATTTACATATGAAGAAAAAGATTCTGAAATGTTTTATGATCAATTAATAATTAATTTACATATAATAAAATCATTAAGTGTTCATAATCCAATATATTCATTTATAGAATTTTTCTTCGGACTTTTATTATTATTACACATATCAACATGCATATTTATATTATTAGGAAAATTGTATTATCCAAATTGGACAACTCAAAATTTAGAAGATAATTCAAAAAGTTCAAAATATATAACTGGATTTTATTATTCTTTAACTACAATAATAACTGTTGGTTATGGAGATATTACTCCAGTTTCAGAATATGAAAGATTATATTGTATAATATTAATGATTATTGGAGGTTGTTTATATTCTATGGTAATATCTATTTTATCTTCTTTATTTGAAGATGTTCAAATTAGAGAAAAAAATTTTAATAAAAATATTTATTTACTCAATGATTTAAGAGATAAATATCGTATTCCTGATATTTTATTTCATAAAGTCTTAAGATATTTAAAATATACTTCTGTTATTAATAGTAAAGATAACCATTTATTAATGGATTCTTTACCTAATTATTATAAATCTATTTTATTATGTGAAATTCATGGTGAAAATTTAAATAATTTAAATTTCTTTAAAGAAAAATCAAATGAATTTAAATTTACTGCAGTTTTATTTTTAAAAGAATTAAATTTAATTAAAGGAGAATATTTAATTCAAAATGAAGATATAGTAGATGAATTTTATATGGTTAAAAAAGGTATTTTACAAATTCAAAAAGAAACAAATTTTGAAAAAATGATAAAAATATTAAAAATAAGAGAAAAAGAACATTTTGGTGAAATTTATATGATTTCAAATTTACCAATGCCATTTGATGTTGTTGGTTATTCAAGATATTGTGAATTATTTTATTTTAAAAAAAGTGATTTTATTTATTTATATGAAGATTACCCAAAAGAAATAGAAAAAATATTAACTTTATCTTGGAGAAATACAATTAGAATTGAAATGAAAGCTAAAGTAATGTTTGAAAAAGCAGAAAGTCAAGTTGATATAGATAATTTAACTTTATATGAAACTTATAATGAAAATAAAGATAAGAAAATTAAAAATCTTGATAATAAATTAACTGTTATTCATGAAGAAAATGATACTGTTTATAGTTTAAAAAATGATATTGAAGATAATGAATATTATAATTGTAATAAATGTAAGAGTAGTTCTATTCTTACTAGAATTAAAAAAGAGAATGATAATAATAAAACAAATGATTATTCTTTTATTTCAAAAGAAAATTCTATAAATTCAAAAATTCAAACTTTACAAGGTAAAAGGAATTCTTTTTTTTTAGCCAATCAAAAAGATCCAAAAACATTTGGAACTTCAATACTTTCTTTTAAAAGTGAAAAAATAAAATCAAATAATAATCGAAGAGGTTCTAATCCAATAAAATTTATTCATCATAAATATATAAAATTAAGTCCATATAGAATTAAATCAAAACAATCAAATAATTTGAGAAATTCAGATTTATTTCATTTACCAATAATTAACTTTACAAATGATAATAATGATAATAATAATTCAGAAATAAATAAAAAAAATGAAAATATATATCACAGAACTTTTAGTAATAAGAGTCATAAAATAAATAGAGATTATTCTCATAAACAAATTAATAATTATAATTTAAATTTTAATGTTAATATTCAAAATAATTTTACTCATAAAAATTTAGGAAAAAATTATAAAGGAAAAAAAACTAATAAAGGAAATAAAGGAAATAAAGGAAATAAAGGAGGAAATATTGATAAAATGTTACAAAATTTAAAAGGATTATCTGAAAATTTAAAAAATCCAACTAATTTTTTTAAAAAGAATGATAAAAAAGTTTCTACTTCACAAAGAAAAAATGATAGAATTTATAATTTGAAATATCAAATTGAAAAAATTGATTTTATTTTTGAAAAAATTTTAATATCTATTATAGAAAGAAAAGGAAAAAATAATTAAAATTTATATTAGATTATTTTGTTATAAATATATATATATTAAAAGATATATTTAATATTTGAATAATAATTATTTATTTATTGATTTAATTATATTAAAAAAAAAAAATCTTGTATTAATTCCCCATAATGATTATAGAAAAATTTTAAAATCTACAATAATATTATTATTAATTAATTGAATGATAGAGAAAAAAGAAATGAAAGAAATATCATCATCAACAAAAAAGAAATCGTTTATAATAATTTCAATATCATATATTTTAGTATTTTACTATTTAAATGTTAAAAATTCACTTATTCCGCAATGTGATGAACCATATCATTTAAATCAAACAATATATTATAGAAATAATCTTTTTTTAGCTCATACTAAAAGTTTAACAACATTTCCAGGGACATTTTTTTTAACTCAAATTTATCAAAGAATAATTAATAGAGGATATATTAATATAAAAGATAAAGTTTTAAGAAAAAAATATATTGATAATTTAAATTATAATGAATATCTAATTTTTTTATTTGATGGGAGAATTATGGCAATTTTTTTTTCTTTATTAACCTTATTTATTTTAACTTATTTTAAAATTAAATCAATTTATTTTATTTTTACTATTGCTTTTTTACCTATTAGATTTATATATTGTTTTTTAATTTACACTGAAAATACTTCTCTTTTATTTCTTGTAATTTTTTATTTTTTTTCAAATTATAAAAAGACAAATCAAATAAATTTATTTATTATTAGTTTATTTATGATATTAATGAGACAAACTAATATAATTTGGATTAATTATTTACCTTTAATTGAAGTTTTCCAATTAATATATTGTATTAATTTTGATATTAAAAATCAAATTAATAAAGTCTTAAATATAATTAAGAAATTTATTTATGTTTTAATTTTAGATTTAATTATGATTATATTTTATTTTTTAAATGGAAAAAGTTTTGTATTAGGGTCAAAAATACATCATCCTTTAAAATTTCATTCTGCACAAATTATTCATTTTTGTTTTTATTTTATTGTTCATTTTCCTTTTTTCAATTTAAAAATATTTGAAATGCTCACAAAAATAAAAAATATGAAAAAAATAATTAAATGGATTTTTTTTTCATCAATTATATATATAATTTTTATATTAAGTTTATTTAATAATTATAAAGGCTGTGACTCCCTAAGAATAGAAAAACATTATAATGATTATTATTATTTAATTTTTTTTTGTAACGAAAGAAATAAGAATATTTTACTTATATATTTATCTATTATAATGGGAGCAATAATTTCAGATGATTTTAATTTGTTTTTCAATTCGAAAATATTTTCTTGGTTTATTTGTTCTTGTCTTTCTTCAATGTGTGAAGTATATGTTGAAGTAAGATATTTTTTACCATGTTATATATTATTAATGCTTATAATTAATGATTATAATAATGAAAATAAAGGAGAAAATTTTGGATATTATTTTTTTAATAACCCTATAAACATTATTTTTGGAATTTCCTTAGATTATATTTTAATAAATAATATGATAAAATCCCCGAATTATAAGGTATATTAAAAAAAAAGAATTTTATTAAAAAATATTAAAATTAAAAAAATAATTTATTACAATCTTATTTTATAATATTGAAATAAAAAAATGAGTAAATATGATGATATAAATTATCAAACATATAAAGAAAGGGTTCAAAAAGAATTACCTCATTATCAAAAAGAAAAAAATGATGTAAAAGATTTTCCAAAAGAATATAAAAATCAACCAATAGAAAAAATAAAAGAATTATTGAAATTTAAAGATCCAGAAGAAGTAAAATATTTTGATTTTATGAATAATAATCAAGACTATGTAACAAATAAATATTTAGATAAAGCAAGAATTTTCAAAGATACTTTTACAGATGATGAAAAATTAGAATATTTATTAGATTTTATTAACGAAATGTATGGAGTTATTACACCTAAAGTTTTTAAAACAAAATTAGAAAAAATGTTTTATTTAGAAAATTCAAATTTTAAAGAAGAAGATTATGAAAAAATGATAAAAAATTATTTTAAAAATAATTTCATCAATTTAGAAAATGATGATCATAGATTTAAATTTAAACAAATTATTTTTGATGATTATATTAAAGCAAGCAATGTTCAAAATCAGAATAATATTGGAAATTTTGTTTTACCTCATGCTGTTGAAAATTCTATTCATATTTCAGATAACAATATTGAAAATGATGAAGAAGAAGAAAGAAAAATAAAAGAACAAGCTATTTAAAAATATAAGTGAAAATATTTATTTTTTTTTTTAAAATAAAACTTAAAAAAACTTTTAAATAAAATTTGAAAAAAAAAAATGAAAATAATTAAATTCCATCATCATTAGTATCATCTTGTTCTCCTAAATAATAATTAACTTCAACTTTAGGTTGAATGATTTTTTCTTCTTCAGGTTCAACATTAACATCAAATACATTAAGAATAAATAAAAGAATGACTAAAATATCAACAATATAATGAATAGTTCTATAACCTTTAAAGAAGTCTTCATTTGCAATATGATCATAAAATTCATCATTTTCAACACAACCAATATAATTTAATCTTTGAACTCTTGTGACTAAAAAAACTTCAAATCCAAAAACAAAAACAAAGAAAATGAGTAAAACAGCAGAAAAATACATTTTTTTTTTTAATCTTGTGAAAATAGAAATAGAATCTCGACTAAATTTATTTCTAATTAAATTATATTTTTGATAAGCAGAAATAAATTTAATTCCATTTCCAACAATAGAAGCAAAACTTAAAGTATGAAAAATATTAAACATTATCATTACCATATTTCCATGAGTTCTTCTAAAATTTTCCCAATTTTCCATACTTGTTAATATTATTATATGTAATAAACCCATTCCTGCTAAAATACCTTGGGCAAATAAAAAAATTAATGTTACTTTTGACATTGTCTTTGTTATTACTTGTGTTAATTCATCATCAAATTTTTGAAAAAGCTTTTTTTCTGTTAATTCTCTTAATTCTATATTTGTCAATGGCTTTCTTCTTTTTAATTTTTTTGCACTTTTCAAATTAGTCATTTCTGGTTCTTCATCTACTATATTTTTTTGTTGATATGATTCTTCCTTTAATGATGGCTTTAATATTGGAATTTTACCTTTTTCTTTTTTTTCTTCTTCTTCTTTTGTTGATGCTTGAATTATTTTTAAAAATTCATCATGATGAAGACTTTCTATATAATATTCTGTATTTTCTTTAGGAATATTTTCATTTATTTTTGGTTTTTCAAAATTTATTTCTCTATTTTCATATAAATCATAATTATCATTTTTTAAATCATCTTCTTCTACATTAATATTAACTGCTCCATCTGCTTTGTGACGGTGATGCATTTTGTTACGTAAATTTCTACGATCTAATTCATCAAAAACATAAGTCGGAGAATTGTTTTCTTGATTGTCATTATTTTGATTTAATTGAGGACGAGAATCTTCTATTTCGTTATTTCTATTTATTGGAATTTCATTCTGATTTGTTAATGGATTCAAATTCGAATTTTCTTCTCCTTCCACATTATCTAAACGACGAGGCTTACGTCTTGGGATACGACTCATTTTTTATTTTATTTTTTTTTATTTTTGAAATTTAAAATTTTTTTTTATTTTAAATTATATCTAAATAATTTTTTAATTCTTCTTCTGTTAAGGTTACTAAATTTATTTTATTGTTTTCATTTACTTTATTGTAAATTGTTAATATTTCTTTTTTTAATTTTTCTTTTATATTTTCTTTTATAATGAATTCTTGAATATAATTAATATTCATTAAATTTAATTGTACTTTTTCCATTAAATGTTCAACTAAATTAATTGTTTGATCATGAGAAATACTTTCTTTTAATCCTTCTTCAAATTTAACAATAGATAAAACATTATCAATTATTAATTTTACAGTTCTTTCAATTAATTCATTTAAACATTTTTGATTTTTTTCATTTTGAAAATTAGAATTTAAAATATTTAAAAGATTAATTATTTTAAATAATATTTCTATTCTCTTTTCATTTTTTACTATTTCATTATCAGAAAAAAAATGAATTAAATAAATATATAAATCATGTTTATTTGGATTTACTATATCTTTATCATCGTTTATTATTTTATATTTTTCATATAAAGTTAAAATTTTTTTATAATCTTCTATTAAATTTATTATTTCTAAATTTATTGTTCCTTCATTTGTTATTAAAACTTGACTTTCTGAAAAATAATTTGAAATATTTTCTTTAAATTTTTGTAATTTTCTGATTTTTTCATTTGAAATTTTTTTAAATAAAGAAGAATAATTTTTTTTATAATTTTCAATAACTGAACTTAATTTTAAATTAATATTTGAAAGATTATTTTTTTTAAAAATTAATTCTATTTTTTCAGTATAAAAATAAGAAAGAAGAGTGATTTTATAAATTTCAGAAAAATCTAATTTTTTCTTTTGAGTATGTTGAAAAAATAAATCTTCAAAAATAAATAATATTGTATTAACATTACTTATTAAAGAAGTAAAATCAATATTTTTAGTTTGACTTATTAATTCCATAATTTTTTCAACATCTAAATTTTTATTTTCTATTTCAGGATAATTTAATAAAGATAAAATATCATTTTTTAATAATAAATTATTTTCTCTTATTTCATTTATAAAGAAATAATTTAATAAAATAAATTCTTTCATAAAATAAAATATAAAATCTTCATTTAAATTAGTAAAAATTTCATCGAAATTTTTGGAATTTAAAACTAAATATTTTTCTCTTAAAATTTCTTCACATACTTTTTTTCTCATTTGAGTATATTCATTTAAAACAAAAGATACATATTTATCTTTTTCTTTAATATAATTTAAAAGAATTAAAATTTCTTTAAATTCATTTTCTGAAAAATTTTTTTTATTAAATCTAAAAAAATTTTTTAAATAAATCACAATTTTTTCATGTAACATTTCATCAATAGTATTATAATGTTCTTTAACACTTAATAATAAAGTTTTAGAAAAATTAGAAGAATTTTTTTGTATAATATCAATATTATCTCTTAAATTTTCCATTTTTAGAATAAGAGAAAAATTTCTTTTTTGATTTTTATTATTATTATCTTCATTAATATTTAATTCATCTTTTTCTTCTTTTGTTATTAATATTTTATCTAAAAAAGTTTTTAAAATTTCATTTCTTATTAAAATACCTTTATTATCTTTTAAATAATCACTATAAAATTCTATAAATTCATTTATTTCTTTTTCATTATCATGAATTGATTTTGTTATTTCTTTATATTCATTTTGAATTATTTTTTCATGCATTAATATTTCATTTACTTTATCTATATTTTCTTTATAATGTGTTAAAAGATTTTTCATATCATTAAATAAAGATTTTTCAAATTTTGAAATTATTTCTTGAGGAGAATATATTGAATTTATTTCTGATAAGTTTTTTTCTTTATTTTTATATTCTATTATATTCTTTTCTTCTATAAATTTTAACATCTTTTTAGTTTTTTCTGAATTAAAATCTATTTTTTTTATTTTGTTTATTATATCTAAATGTTTGTTTCTGAAAGAACTCATTTAATAATTAAATGTTTTTTAAAATTAAAATTATTATTTAAATTTATTCATTCAATTTTTAATTAAATTTTTAAGTGGATTTAATTAAAAATGATATGGACTTATAGAATAAAAAAAATATTTAAACAAATTTAAAATATTTCATCAAATGAAAATACTTTTAAAAAACAAGAATATATAATTATATCTACACCAAAAATAAAAACAAAGAAAATCATTTGATTCTTAAAAACAAATATAAAAAATATTATTTTTATTATATAATATATACAAAAAAATAATAATAAAAAAATTAAAAATGGAAGCAAATTCGAAAAAAAAAATATCTAGTACTGATATAAAAAAGTTAGAAGAAATAGGTTCAGGTTCTTATGGACAAATATATAGTGTATTAAATGTTAAAACAAAGCAAGTTTTAGCTTTGAAAAGAATATTAAAAGAGAAATTTAAAAATGACAAAAAATTAGAAGAATTATTATTAAACGAAATAAACTTTCTTACTAATTTAAATAACAATAATATAATTAAATTATATGATTTTATTGATTCACCTCATAATTTAAATTTATTATTAGAATATTGTAATGGAGGAAATTTATCTGATTATAATACTTATTTAAAAGATAATAAAAAGGTAATGAATGAAAAAACATTACAAAAAATAATAGCTCAAATTTCTTCAGGTTTAAAATATTTACACGACCACAAAATAATACATAGAGATATCAAATTAGAGAATATATTAATTAATTTTGATGAAATAAAAAACACTGAAGAAAACTATAAAAAAATAAATTATTCAGAAAGAAATTTTGACAATTCTGTTTTTACATTAAAAATAGCAGATTTAGGTTTATCAAAAAATATATCAGAATCAAATGTAGCATCAACAATATGTGGAAGTCCACTAACAATGTCTCCAGATTTATTTTCAAATGAAAGATGTTATAATACAAAAGCAGATTTATGGTCTTTAGGAGTTATCACTTATCAATTATTAATTGGAGATCCTCCTTTTGATGGTTTAAGTGTAAATTCTGTTATTTTTCAAATTAAAGATGGATTATATAATTATCCTAATAATATTACTGTCTCTTATGAAATTATCTCTTTTATTAATGGATTATTACAGTTTAATCCTGAAAAAAGATTTAATTGGGAACAAATTTTAAATCATCCTTTTCTCACTGGTGATGTGGAAAAATTTCACTTTATTAACTTAGAAAATATTGATAATAATAATTTACAGTTTGATGCGAAAAAAACAGATAATTTTGATAATTATATTTGGCTTCCTTTTATTTCTAAAAATTGTGAAAATTTAGATAAAATTTCTGTTCATAATTTTAATGATAATCAGAATAAAGATGATACTAATAATAATAAGAAAAATAATAATTTTGAAGATAATGAGAAAGAACAATTGTATAAGATAGTTTTATTGAGTGATGATTTTAATGTTGATGAAGGTTATATAAAAAGTAAATTTTCATGATTTAAAGAATTATTAGATATTTTTCTTTTTTAAGAATTTTTTTATTTTTTTTTAAAAATATTATTTTAAAAATTGCCTTCTTAAATATTTATAATAAGAAGTGAAAAAAATTAAATTTAACTTAAAAGAAGAAATGGGAAGGAAAAAAATAAAAAGAAAAATAATAAAATTTAAACAACCTAAAGTTCCTATAATATTTGATTGTCCATTTTGTAATATAAAAAATTGTATTTCAATAAAAATAAATAAGAAAAAAGGAGATTATAATATAAATTGTAGTAAATGTCATATTTATTATAATTCAAAATCAAAAAATTTTACTGAACCAATTGATGCTTATTGTGAATGGATTGATTTATGTGAAAATTTAAACGAAAATCAAGAAAATTAAAAATTAATTTGATAAATAAGAATCTAATAATTTAAAGTTAATTATTAATATTAAAAATTTTTTATAATTTTTTTCATTTTTCAATATAAACACCATATTTTTTTTCATATTCTTTTATTAAATCAAGATAAAAAGAAGTATTTTTAAATTTTTTTATTTTTTTTTCAAATTTTTCTTTTATTAATCTAGAATCTTTATGTAAACTATATTCTCCAAAAGCAATCAATTTATATTTTAATTTTATTAATTCAATATTTTTAGAATGTTTTTTTTTAAATTTTTCATCATTTAAAAAATCATTTAAAAATTTAATATTTTTGATTCCAAATTTTTCTTTTATTTCATTTACATTATCATAAATATATAAATTATAAAAATAATGAAAATCACTTTTAAAAATATTTTCCAATTGATTTGTTATAAAATTACCATTTTTATCTTTAAGTTTTTTTATATTATTTACATTATTGTATTGTTCTTTGTGTTTTTTCTCTTTTCCTTTTGAATATTTATCATTAATATTATTTGACAAAATTTTTTCGATATTTGAACTAAAAAAAATTTCATTGAAAATTTTTGAATCATCTTTCAGTATTTGAGCATTAATTTTTCTTATTTTACAATGTTTAGGAATTTTATTTTCCGAAATTAATATATTAATAATATACTTTATTATTCCAATTATAAATTCTATCACTTTATGTTTTATATTACAAAATATTATATCTGATCGACAATAATCTTCATATTTAATTTCAATATTCTTTTTTTTAATTTCATAATATAAATATTTAAATTTCAAATATTGATGTTTTAGAATTGGAAATTGAATAAATTGATTTATTTTATGAACAAAATTAATAAAATTCTCATTTAATTCTATATCTTTTTGTTTGAAAGTTTCTATATCATCAGAATCATTTTTTTTATTATCAGAATCTTCTTTTGTAGTCATTATATTATTATTTTGACAAATATTTTTCATAAAATCTATTTCAGTCTCAAAATCTTTTTCATTTTTAGAAAAATCTCTGATGAATTGTTCTGAGTCAAAATTTTCATCGTTCATTTATAATGATAATTGAATGATAACTTTTTTTCAATAATATAATCATTTAATAATTTAGAATAATTAATGTTTATAATTTTAAACATATATATTAGATAAAGGATTTAAAATAGATAAGTTCATATTCATATAAATAATTATATTTATATTTTTGAAATAAACTGATTTTTTATTTGACAATTAGATGATTATATTAACTTGAATAAGATTTATTTATTTCTTAAAAAACAATAAGGATAATGTTTTGAAAAACTCATAATTAGAAAATAAAGAAAAAATCATAATAATAATTAGAATTACAAAAACAATTTTTCTAAATATAAAGAATAAATTTTGTAAATTAATTTGATGAATAAAATAAATGAAAAAATAATTCTAAAAATTAAAACTCTTTTATAAACAACCTTAAAAAAAAACAAAAAAAAAAGACTCTAAATAAGAAAATAAAATTAAAAAACTATATACAAACTTAAAAAAAATGTTCAAAGATCATCTTCATTATGAATAACAATGTTACAATTTTTTCCAATACCTGAATCTTGAATAGATAAATGAGTATTATATAACACTTTTCCTTCATGTTCAGAATACATATTAATATCAGAATTTTTTCTTAATTTAAATTTTGCAAAAGTTTTAATATCTTCAATAGAATCAGTAGGTCTAAATCTTCTTAAAAATCCTTCTTCACCTTTTTTTTCTTTTATTCTTATTGAATAATATTCTTCATCTTCTTTTGGCTCTTCTGGTAATTTTTTTTCCAATTGTTTATAATAATCTATTTTTGAATCTTCTATTATTGTTGCTAATTCTTTCTGGTCAAAATATTTTGCTTGTATTTTTTTCATTTTTTCATAAAATTCTCTGTCATCTTCTTTTTCATCTTTCATTTTTTTTATAAATTTTTCATTAAATTATTATTTCTTTTAGGAAAAAAAATGAATTAATGATTTATTATTGATCAATTAAATTGTGAATTTTGTTTTATTTGAATATAAAAAAGAAAATATTTTTTTTTATATTTTAAATAACTTTAAAATTTTTAAGAAAAAAAATTATTTACGGTTTTTCAAACATTGTTGATATGCTTCATAGCAACGAGCCAAACATTTAGGACGATATTCTACAAAGGTTAAGTGATGACAATTTTTTTGACATATATTTAACCTTACATTACATGGTGGTTTATCTTCATATGAAAATGATAATAATGATAAGAATATAAAAAGAATGATTGAAAGCTTCATTTTTCTTATAATTTTATTTTGATGAAAAATAAAAAAGAAAAATTAATTAAAATATTAATTAAATTTAAAGATAATTCCTGTTGAAAAATAAAGAATATAAATTCAATAAAAAAATTTTATAAATAAAAAAAATGAAGCCTTTATACTTTCTTTTTATAATCATATCATTGTTTATAATTTCAATTGAAGAAAGAGTAACTTGTGAACAAATGTTGCTATTTTGTAAAAATTCATGTGCCTTCCAACAAGGTTTGGCCCGTCAAGTATGTGAGAGTACTTGCAATTCACAGTATTTTAGATGCATCAAAAACAAAAAATAGATATTTAAAAATATAAAAAACTATCTTTTTTATTTTCTTTTTTTATTTTATATTTTTAAATTGAAAGATTAAAGAAAAAAATCTAAAATAAAAAATTTCAAAAAACCCGGTTTTTCTTTATTTAATATTATTGTTGATTTGAATAAAATTAAAAAAAACTTATTGAAAATATAAATCTTAATATGGGAATAAAAAGTCAATTAAAAATAACTAAGTTATTTAATAATTACCAACAAAATTTCAAACAATTAGTATAAACTTTTCTGCATTCATTATTACACCATTGTAATTTGTCAGGATGTTTTTGACATCTATTTTTGCATCTTTCATAATAAAACTTGCAACCTTCTCTTGTATTTTCTAATGAAAATGTTATTAATGATATAAGCATAAAAAGAAAGATTGAAAGTTTCATTTTTTTGATTTATAAAAATAATAATTGTTTTCTTTTTTAATTCTTTAAAAAAAAAATTTATAGTTATTTCATATGAAAATGAAAATAATCATACAATCTTTTTTTGTTTATAAATTTATATTTTTTATTTTATTTTAAGTTAATTAATTTTAATTTATTAGATTAAAATATATTATTTTATTCTTCTTGTTTATTTAATTAATTGAATAATATTCTTCATTTTTATTTTTTTGATTTTTGATTTTTGTTTTTTTTACTTTTGAATAAATACATATGATTAATATTATAATAAATAAAATAGAAATTATAATTATTGTATTTTTAATATAATTTAAATTATTTGTTTTTTCAAAATTTCCTTCTAAAAATTGAATAACTTTTTTATCTTGATTAAATCCAATAATATATTTTTTAAAAAAAGGTTCTCCAAAAATCCATTCTACATTTTCTTTATCTGTAAAATAAACTAAGAAATAATATTTATTATCATATTTATAAAAAAGATCTTTTGAATTAAATTCGAAAGTTAAATTAATTGATTTTAAATAAAATTTTAAAGGTTTAAATTCAGCTAAATCAACATTATCATTACAATAAAAAAAAATATTTTCTTCTTTCCATTTATTAATTAACAATTGAGAATAACATTTATTTAAAATTATTTGTTCTTTAAAAAAATGTTTTTCAACTTCAATTTTATATTCTTTATTTCCTCGAATGAATCCATTTTCAATTTGAAAAAAACCTTTTGAATAACAAAATAATAATTCTTTATCACCTGAAAAAATATTATCAAAAACTATTCCAAATCTATTTTTATTATCTAAAATTTCTTTTGTAAATTTGATATTTTCATTTAATAAATTTCCAATATATAATTTACCTTCTTTTTCATTTTCATATTTTATATAAAAATTATATGAATCTATTATTTTATTTTTTTTTAATTGATATATTAAATTATAGTCTTTGTCTTCATTAAATATTCTTAATCCTAAAACTCCACTTATATTAAATTTATATTGAGAAACAAGTAAAAAGTTAATTTTTTCAAAATTTATTTTTTCTTTAATGAAATAATCATAACTTTTGAAAGCAAAAGTAAAATCTTGATATGTATATTGAATTAATTTATTATCATATGAGTTATATGTTGATGATAAACTTTCATTAAATTTAATTATATTTCCTTCACATTTGGAACTCGTTATATAAATGCAAAAAGTACTTTGTTGAATTAATAAAGGAATTTTTTGATTTGGATTACCTATATTTATATCACTTTCAATTTGATTTCTATATAAATATTCAATAAAGTTTGTTATATTAAATTCTTTTTTAAAATCAACTTTCTTAAAATGAAAAGTTATTTCACTAAAAACTTTAAGAATTAAAAAAAATAAAAATAGGATTTGCATTCTCAAAGTTAAAAAAATAAAAAAATTATTAAAAAATTTTGAATTTATATTTTTTATATTTAAATTGTAATTTCTAAAAATTCAATTATTATCATAATCATTAATATAAAGTAATATATTACATTCAAATAAATTTTTATAAATAATTTCACATTCTATTTTTTTTAGGTAAAAATTATATATATATTTATAAAACAGAAAACAATCAAATTTTTTTTGGATTTGAGTGCTTTAAAGTTCCATAATTTTTATTTAAATAATTATTTGTTCCAGCTTTTCTAATATTTGGAATATTTGTTTTTGAATTACAATTATTAAATGAATTATAAAAATTTTCTTTTGATTTGTTTTCTTGTTCTTTTATATTCATTGATGTTTTTCTATTAACTTTTTTACATTCTATTCTTTGAATAATTTTTGAACATTTTTTATTTGAATATCCTATTCCACTTAGTTTTGATTTTGGTATTGGTTTTTTAAATATATTATCATCTTTTTTTTCTTTTTCTTTTTGTATTTTTTCTATTTCAAATATTTTATTTTCTATTTTTATTTTCAATTGTTCTTTATTATTATTTTTTTGTGTTTTATTAATAGAACTTATTTTTAAATATTGATTAATTGAAATAGTTAATAATATATCGTTTTTACTTTGAGTATTTAAAATAGATTTTACTTTATTGATAATTTCTAATTCAAATATTTCATATTTTAAAAGAATGTTTATTATATAACTTTGCATTAAAGGAATATCATTTATTAGAATATCTTCAAATAAATTAGAATAAATTTTATATTTTTTTATTATTTCTTTTGAAAAAACTTCATAAGCTGAATCACCAAATAAGCAATATATTCTTCTTCTATAAAAAGATTTATTTAATAAAAAAGTATTCTTTAAATAGTTTAATATTTCATTTCTACTTTTTGAAAAAAGAATTAATTCAGCTAATAATAAAGTTATTTCTTTTTCTATAAGAATATTTTTTTCATTTTTTAAAAGTTCTTTTGAGAAAATAAATAAAATATGGAGATAATCTTCATAATTTGGATATTTAACATTATTTAGCATAATATATTTAGGTAATATTTGAATAGAATGAAATAATTTTAAAGCAATTCTCCATTCTTTTATTTTTTTAATTATATTTAGAAAACTATTAAATCTTATCAGAAAAAAATTAATAAATTGTTCATTTTCAATTTCTATCATTCTTTTCATTATAACATCAAAATTATTTAACCAAATTTCTTTATATTCTTTTTTCCTGTTACTTTGAGAATTCATTATATTTGAATTTATTTCTTTAACTGAATTTGATGTAGTATTTATTTGAGATAAAGAATGATGATTATTATTTGGAGAATTACAAACATTACTATCTTCTTCAAGGAAAAATAATATTTTATTAAAAAAAGAATTTGTTAAAAATTCTTTTGGTATATTTAATATTATTAAATGAAGAATTTCATATAATATATCAATGTTTTCTTTTTCTTGGAAGTCCTTCATTGATATTGAAAAAATTTCATTTAAAAATGGAATGTCTTTTTCTCTATAAAAAATAAAACATATTTTATCAAAATTTTTCAATATATAATCTACTTTGAAATTTACTATTACATTGGTAGATATTTTTAGTTCTCTGGTGATGAAAAAATTTTTTAAATATTGTTTTATTATTTGTGATAAATCTTTATCTCCTTTTTCATTGTTATAATAATAATTTAAAATTGATAAAAATATTTGAGAAATAAGATTAAAATCATAAGTTAAAGTTGAAAAATCATTTGTTGATATGATTTCATTTATTTTAGAAATTAAGTTTTCTTTAAAGGAGAATTCACCATCAAATTTAGTTAAATTATTAGAATAAAAAATACTTTCAAAAGTAATTAAAAGAAAATTCATATCACAATCTTCTAAGAAATAATTTAAACAATTTGTGATTTTATCTTGACAAAATTTTTTATCATTTAGATTAATAATAAATCTAATATGATATGCCATTTCAAACTTTACAATTCTTTCAGTATCTTCAGTTAAAAATAAGATTCTATTATAAATATCTTCATCTCTTTTTTTAGATATTCTAATTAAACTAACACAAAAATATACAGAGAATTTTTTATTTTGAAAACTTTGTCCAAATTTTCCTAAAGAAATTGCATATTCTATTAATTCTTTATCTAAATTCATTTTAAAATTGTTCTTACAAAATGTATCAATAATTTGATTAAAATGAATAACATATTCATCACTTATTGATTTTTCTAATGTAGAAATTGCTACCATAAAATGTTTTAATATTATTTTTAATTCATTTGAATTATCCTTTTTATTTTCTTTTCTTGTTTCTGAAAATTTCTGTGCTAATAAACCAATACTTTCACTAAATAATATTTGTGATGATTTATCATATAATTCAATATCTTCCATAATTGTGGTTATTACACTAAAAATAAATGTACAGTTATAGGGATAATTTTTAAAATATAAGTAAGTTAAATTTTTTATTACATTATCTTTTTGACATACATAACCTTTTTTCATTATATAAGTTATTCTATCGAATTCATTTAAATTTTCTGGTAATGTATATTTTTTAATTTCTTCTAGCTTTTTAATTTAAATAATTATTTTACTTTTGGATCATCTAATACTATTATTTCTTCAATTGAAGAAGTCATTAATTATTTTATTTCAAAAAGAAAAAAAAAAATATTTAATGAAAAATATATTTTTTAGTATATATTAATTAATTACATTCTTTAATAAAATGTTCTAATTCTCCGAAAAATTGAATTAAATTTATATTTTCTATGTTTTTCCTCATATTGTAATCTATTCTTTCTAAATTTCTTAGTCTATAAAAATAATCAATTATGATATCATATTTTTTAAACTTTTCTTCTCTATTTAAGTCAATACCACTATAAAATTTATTTTTTTTTGCAGAAGTTATTCTATCATAAAATAATTTAAGTATTATCCAAGAAGTATTTATTCCAGTTGAAAAATAAATATCATATTTAGAATTACATAAATTTAATATTAAAGGAAATAACCTTATAACATCATCAGTAGATAATTGAATTGAATTTAAATCTTTATTAATAATTGCAAAAATACAAAAATCATTTATTACCCCTAAATCATTACATATACTTAATTGAAATATTGCATCATCATATAATCCATTATTATAACATGAAATAATACTTTTTAATCCATCAATTCTCTTTTTTAAAATTACACAAAATTTATCTGTTTTTTCTATTGTTTCATTTATTATAGGTAAATCATTCGCTTGATTAATGAAAATATTGTGGTTTTTATTTACTGACTCATAATTATTAGTTTTATCAATTTCTTTATATACTTCTGATTGAGATTTTTTTAAATTATAATAGTTAGAATTATAATTTTGTCCTAATGTATTTAAATCAATTCCATCAAACCTTGTTTTACTCCTTTTTAAGTTATTATTTTTCTTATTAAACATTTATTAAAATTTAAAATTAATAATAATTATAAATAGTTATTTATTTTCTTTCAAATAAATTTTAATAATTTAAAGATGTTAAGAGAATTAATGAAAGATGGTTATGGAGTTTCAATAACTCAAAGGAAAAATATGCAATTAATACCAAATTCTTTCAACAATCACAAAAAGATTTTATCTCCAAAAACAAAGAAAGTAAATAGAAAAGGCAATAATTTATCAAGAAATAGTTCAAAAGATGAGAAAAATAATAATAAGATTAATAGTGAAAGAGGAGTTAAGCTAAAAAATAATTTATCACCTCCTAATTTAACAACAGCAGAAACTTCAAATAGAAATCAATTAAATTTAGATGTTGTGACACCGTCTTTAAGTAATAGATTATATAGTCCTGAACAAAAACATTTAAATAATATAGTTGATGAAGCTCAAAATAGTAATATAAATAATAGAAATGTTTTTAGTGATTCAAAGTTAAAAAATACAAAAAATTATATTAGTAAAAATAATAATAAATCAAAAATATTGGAAGAAACAGAAAGTAATTATATGGATAAATTACATACTCTTGAAGCTTATATTTCTGTAATTAAAAATAATGGATATAATCTCGTTCAAAATGAAATTGACAATAAAAAAAGAAGAAAGGAAGAATTAAAAAGTAATGTGGATATTCTTAGTTCAAATATCAGAACTTTAAATAAAGAAAATAAAATAAATTCAAATTTAAATAATCAAATTTTAAAAGAAAATGAAATTTTAATAAATTCAAGTGATAAAGCAAATAAAGATTCATATTATTTAAATAAAGAATTACCAAATTATAGAATTGATATTGATAATATGAAGGTGAAAATATCTCAATTAAATGAAGAAACAAAATATATTAGAAATAATTCTATAGAATATGAAAGAGAGATTATGGCACTTCAAGATGAAGTTAAAAAATTAAATGTTTTAAATTCAAATCTTATTAAAGATAAAGAAAAATTAATTCCTGAAATTATTAAATATAAAAATAGTATTGAAATGGTTGTAAGTAAAATTAATTTAATTGATGATCAAAGTAATCATTTTATGAATGATGTTGAAATTCTTGTAAAAGAAAGTTTAAAAAATATTAAAAATAACTGAATTTTTTTCTATTTAATTTTTTGTGTAAAAATTTCTTAAAAAAAAGATTATTTTAAAAAAAATTGATAATTATGTTTATATATTAGAAATCAGTCATTAATTCTTTTTTTCTTTTAAGACATATTATTATAAATAGAATAAATGATAATAATACTAAAATACTAAATATTATAGTTAATGTTTTCCATCCATTAAAAATTTTTTTGTAAAATCCACAAAAATAACCTGTTTCTTCTAATGTCCAAGCTTCATTTTCAATTGTTTTTTTGAAATATTCATATTTCACTGTTTTCAATTTTTCTCCATTAAAAATTAAATTAATGTAATATTCATTATTTTCTTTGTTTAATTCATAAACTTGAGAAGTAGCAAAAGAAGGAAAATATTTTTCACTTTTAAATAAAATATTTAATAGATCGGAAGACATTACAATTGTTGTATCATGAGCAGAAAGCAAAAAATATTTAGGAACGTCATGAATTTTTTTTTGTTTTTTATCATTTTCTACTACTTTATCTATAAAACTTAAAATAAATCTTAATAGAACACTTGAACTTGCTAAAGCTATTAATTTTTCATCATCACCACTTTGAATTTCTAAACTTTTTTGAACTAAAATTTTCATACTATCATTATAAAATTTTTCTAAATCAAATCCAGTTTCATTTTGAAATTCTGATAAATCTCTTCCATCTATTTTATTAATTATAAAAGCTAATGCTATTGCTTGAACATTTTTTAAATCTTTGAAATAATCTTCTTTTTTTTCACTCAAATATTTTACTAATTTTTGTCCATATTTCTCATTAAAACTTTCTACCGCATTTTTAACACTTTTCTTTTTTTTATTTTTATCTCTTTGATTTTCTATGCCTATACAATTATCATCTTTCTCAAATTGAAATAATTTTTCTTTTCTTTCAATAATGTGAATAGGAATTTCAGAAGGAATTTTATTAGGTAATATATATGAATTATTCAAAGTTTTATTTATAAAATTTATGATTTTTGATTTATTTCTTAAATAATTTGGAACAGATTTCTCATTTTGATTTTTATTTAATTTTTTAATATTGTCATTATTAAACATTCCAAATAAATGTGCTCTAGCACTCATAATTGTTCTATTAGTTGGAGTTGAATATACAAAAATATCTTTAGTATTGTAATTATTCCAATCTAACAATTGAGAATATTGATTTCTCATTAATGAACCTAATAAATAATGTTGTCTTAATCCAACTGCTGATAATTCTTCGCTTCCTATCCATTTTTGCTTAAATATATCTGTATCATTTTTTAATTCTTTCATTCCTCTAGCTCCATGTCTACAATGTTCAAAAACAAAAAGGGTTTCAGAATTTATATAAATAAATAAATTTGAAAGTAATAAATGAAAAAGGAACATAAGTTAAAATTTACTATAATAAATAATTAAATAAAATGAAAAATATTATAATAAAAAAAAGAAATTTTTGGCAAAGGAAAAATAATGAATTATTGAAAGAATGAAAGTATGTCAAAGAGCGACACGCAGTTGGAAGGAATAGAGTTTGAAGGATATTGGAAGGAATGTCTGAGTCTGATTTGTTTGATGTTTCTTTTACTTCATTGTGATATATGAAGAATATTGGAAGGTTTGTTCTCACGGAGAAGATGGTTTATTCTATTAATATGAGTAAATGGATTCTAGATGTGTGATTTTTTGGATGATATATCTTGGATTTGGTATCTACTTGGTTAAATTGTCTGTTTGAAGTTCTATCCCTTCTTGTAAAGTTATTTGTTATGTTAAATCATGTGTTTTTTAATGATGATGAATGGAAAATATATAGTAATTGATAATGCTTGTTTGGAGATTTGATTATTATTTTTATCTCTAGATGTTGTTTTTATTGGATAGTGTCTTTTGGGAAGGATATGTTTTATAAAGTGCGATGATTTCTTTTTGGAGGGAGATACTGATCTCTATTTGGAGGGGAATATAATATTCAAGAAGATGATATTATTTCAGTATATTTTTTATTTGTAGACCAATTTTTTTATTTCATAGATGATATTTTTTTTGAGGGTATATTATTGAACTCTGAAGAATTTTATAATCAATGATTATTTCCAACAAGATTTCTCTTGGAGGATAAATATTTTTGCTGTATCTCCTTAAAATTTAAATTATATTATTATCCATTATATATAATCTTTCAAAAACAATTATTTAATTTAAAAGGATAAATTAAGGATAATTAAACAAATGAAAAAAGAATTTAAAATGAAATAAAAACAAGAATGAAATTAAATATCATTCTGAGTTAGAGAGAGAGGCTCC
>JAJJLU010003643.1:0-42498 GCA_023807065.1 Isotricha intestinalis
AGCGATGACCCAACAGGAAGTGGATCGTATCAGTACCCGCTTTATTTCCAATTTGATCTATAGCCAGGATGATATTGCCGGACAAGCCAAAATGATTGGAAATCTAGAGGTCAATGGCTTGAGTTATCGCCTGATGGATGAATTACCTCAGCATTTTGAAACCGTACGCCCGCAAGACATTCAACGCGTCGCCAATGTCTATTTTGTGCGTGACAATTTGACCACCTTATATTTGCGTCCACACAGCAAGTCACCCTAAAGGATACCGACATGCCCTATTTCCGTTCCTGCGTTCTGGTGGCCAGCTTATTTGCGATCAGTTCTGCGCAGGCCAATGTCAATACCACCACCGAAGTGGATGAAAATCCAAATACCTTGCAATCTCTGCCGCTGCTGCAAAGTCTCAGAAATATTAATCAGCAGAAATTGGATTATCGCGCGCCTTATGTGCATGACCTGAATAACCGTTATCAGGTCAGAACCCTATTTGTGGAAACACAGGATTTGCCAATTCTGGATATTCAGCTGACCTTTAATGCCGGTGCCGCGCGTGATCGGGAAATTGAAAGCGGCTTATACGGCGTGGCCAATATGGCCGCCCAGCTCTTAGATGAAGGCACGCCCAAATATAATGCACAACAAGTGGCTGCCGTGTTTGAACAGGTCGGCGCGCAGTTTAGCGCGCGAGCCTATCGGGATATGTTTATTGTCAAATTACGGGTGCTGTCTGACCCGGAAAAACTGGAACCGGCTTTAGCCATGATGATGGAACTGCTCAAACATACCACCTTTGAAAAACAGAGCATTGGCATGGTGGTCAGCAATAACCAGCTGGGACAAAAACAGCTGAAAGAAAATCCCAGCCGGATGATGGAGATTCAACTGTATCGCAGCTTATATGGGCAACATCCTTATGCCCAACCAATTAACGGCACCAATGGCAGTATTCAGCGGATTCAGCCCAAACATCTGCAACAGTTCCGTGAGCAGTTTCTGGTGGCGCAGAATATGAATATTGCCATTACCGGAAAAATGCAGGCCAAAGCAGCTTTAAATCTGGCAGAACGTATTGCCGGCAACTTAGCGCAAGGTCAGACGGCTGCACCACTCCCCACACCCATCACAGCAAATGGCTTTCAGATTGTACACATACCCTATCAGTCCAGTCAGGCGCATATTGTGCTCGGTCATATTGGTACCACACGTCATGATCCAGACCGGCTGGCTCTAGAAGTGGCCAATCGTATGCTCGGCGGTAGCGGCTTTCATTCTGTTTTGATGAAAGAACTGCGGGTAAAACGCGGCTATACCTATGGCGCATCCAGCAGCATGAGTTTTAGTCAGGCACCGGGTGTATTTCGCATCAGCTACTCAACCCGGCAAGATCAACTGATGGACAGTATTCGTGTCGCGCATAAGGCACTGGTCGATTTTGTCCGCGAACCGATTGATCCGAAACAGCTGGAAGAAACCAAAAACGGCTTGTTAAGAGCCTATCCTAACCATTACAGTAGCAATGCCAGTATTAATGCCCAGCTCGGCAGTTTGGGATTTTATGAACAATCGGCACAGAGCTTGAGTGAATATTCAGCACAGCTCAGCAAAATTAGCGCCAAAGATGTGCAAGCTGCGGTACGCCGGCATCTGCATCCGGAACATCTGACCGTGATTGTAGTGAGTGAAAGTTTAGACAAAGCGGCTTTAGAACAAGTTTTACAACACAATTTACAGACCACCGGCAGTCAATCGCTTCCTCAGGTTGAAGATATTCCGGCGATTAATATGCCTCCACATCCAGAGGAGGAAGTTGTTTTGCCTGACCCAGTTCCATCTGATGGGCCTGCATCAATTTAAGATATTGCCCATAACGCACCTGTGGCTGCTGCATTAAGCGCACAGCCATCTCCTGAGTTTCAGGATACATCGACTGCTGTGACAGATACTCAATATTCTGAAATTGTACGGACCCGACCGGGCGATAAAGTGCAATGGAAGATAACAGGAGAATAATGACAATAATGCTGACCACTACCCCATTATAAATTTGCTCTAACGTGAGTCGTGATTTTAATTGAATGAATAATTGAGAAATTTTTTGTATTGCGTCATGCATAGCCTACCTCGAATAGCCGTAGTGTAGGATGCTAGCGGTATTTGCACAAGATAGATGACCCAATTTTACCCGAACTGGCGAGTAAAATTGAGCCACTGCTGCTTAAGTCATCAGCGCGCGGAATACGGTATACAGGATAATACCCGCGACAATGGCCAGCACAATGAAGATGGCAAAGATACTGACCCCTTTTTCGGCATCAGCCGGATGCAGTTCATCATCATCGGCAATGCTGATTAGCTCACCATTATAAATACGGTAGAATTCTTCACGCTGCTGTGGATCGAGTGTACTGGTAAAGTCATGCACACGTTTACGCTGCGCCAGACAATACTCACCTAAATGAATTTCCTGATGGAACACCGCCTCATCGAGTTTTTTACGGTGATGATGGGCCAGCTCGATAATCTGCTCCGCACGTAAAGGCAGATCAAAGTTAAAACCGTCTATTGTATTTGTCATGTGGCTCTCCTTTTTATGTTACCTTTCTTATATGCATATCATAATAAAATTATAGAGTGTTCAATGTTTAATCATGTAAACTTGAAATATCACGGATCTGCCCCATCTCTTAGTTGACATTTCCACGAATGTGTAATATTAGTTTAACACAACCTCGATAAACTATTATTTAGACTGGCTATACAGTCTTTATTGCGATCATAATTAAAATAAAGGAGTTTTATATGATTCAGAGTATCTCTCACCATGATCTTGAATTTCACATTTTCAAAATAAAGAAAAAGAGTAAAAAAATTAATGAAAAATTGCAACAAATTCCTATATAAGAAAAAAGAAAAAAAATGTTTCATTATAAAAATTAAAAATGAGTGATTTAGATAAAGAACCAAAGAAAGTAGAAGAAGAAGAAGAAGAAGAAGACGAAGAATCAGAAAAAGAAGAAGCAAAGCCAGAAGCAGCAACTGTAGTAAAAGAAGATGACAAAAAGAAAGAATTAAAAGAAGAAAACGATGAAGAAGAAGAAGAAGAAGAATCAGAAAAAGAAGAAGAACAAAAAGTAAAACCAGTAGAAGAAGTAACAAAAGAAGAAGAAAAACCAGTAGAAGAAGTAACAAAAGAAGAAGTAAAACCAGTTGAAGAAGTCACTAAAGAAGAAGAAAAACCAGTTGAAGAAGTAACAAAAGAAGAAGAAAAACCAGTTGAAGAAGTAACAAAAGAAGAAGAAAAACCAGTAGAAGAAGTAACAAAAGAAGAAGAAAAACCAATTGAAGAAGTTACTAAACAAGAAGAAAAACCAGTTGAAGAAGTTAATAAAGAAGAAGAAAAACCAGTTGAAGAAGTCACTAAAGAAGAAGAAAAACCAGTTGAAGAAGTCACTAAAGAAGAAGAAAAACCTGTAGAAGAAGATAATAAATCTACTGATTCTTCCCATTCACAAAAAGAATTTGATTTAGGTGATTGTAGAGTTTCTGCTGAATGGAGTGATGAAAAAGAATCAGTAAAATTAGTATTTAGAACAAATTCATCTGATAAATTACTTCTTCATTGGGGATTATATAAAAATGAACCAATTAATTGTTGGTATCACCCTGCTAAAGAAAATTTCCCTGAAAAAACAAAAGAATATGATGCTTTTGCTTTAGAAACTGATTTTGTTGAAGATGAAAAAGAAAAAAAAATTGAATTAAAAATTAATAAAAGTGATGCTAAAGGAGTTTCTTTTGTTTTTTATAATCCAGAAAGTGGAAAATGGTATAATAATTATGATAATGATTTTCAAATTCAATTTTAAAAGAATAAATTAATTTTTATTATAATATAGATATAATTATCTATTACTTTAAAATAATATATAAGCTTTTTATATTTAAAGTGTTTTTTTTTGTTTGTTTTTTTTAGGTATTTTGGAATTTTTGATTTTTGGTTTTTAATTTATTACTTTTTTACATATTGAAATTTGTTAAAAGTGTAACAAAATATTAAAATAAAAGTATTTTTTACTTTTATCCTTTTAAAATATGTAAAAAAAATAAAAAATAATTAAAAATAATTAATTTAAAAATAATAAAAAAATAAAATTAATAAATTAATAAATATTTAATGTGAAAAAATAATTAATTTACCAAAAAAAAAAATAAAAAAACCCAAAAAAAAAATTCAAAAAAAATGTTTTCGATAATATCAAACAACACAAAAGAATATCTTTTACAAAGATTAAAAGATGAGACAGGAGTTCCTCGAGAAGATAATAGAACCCATGATAAATATCGTAAAATATCAATAACTCCATTAACAAAAAATTTAAATTCTCCAATCGAAGTGAAAATAGGAGAAACATTAATAATATCTCAAATATATTCAAAATTAACATCACCATATATTGATAAACCAAATGAAGGAATAATATCTTTTTCAATTGATACAAATTATTTAAAACCAAATGCAGATTATAATGTATCAAATGAAGATTTAAATGAATTTAGAATTAAAATATCAAATTATTTAGAAAAAAGTTTAAGAGAAAGTAAAGCTTTAGATTCAAATTCTTTATGTGTAATACCAAATAAATTAGTTTGGAAAATTGTTATTGATATTAATATTATTAATTATGATGGTAATGCTATTGATGCTTCTTTAATTTCTGCTTTGGCTTCTTGGTTAACTTATAAAATTCCTTTTTTAAGAGTTAAAAATGATAAAATTTATTATGATAATTTTATTAATTTAACTCTAATTCATATGCCTATTTCTATTACTTATGGTATTTTATTAAATGAAGATAAAATATTATTTATTTTAGATTGTGATTTACTTGAAGAAAATGTTATGAATGGTTTTATTTCAATTTGTGCTAATATATTCAAAGAAATTTGTTATATGCAAATGAATAGTAATGTTCAAGTTGGAAGTAAAGATATTAAGGATTTAACAAATAATATTCATGTTAAAATTAAGGAAATTCATAATATTATAAAAAAATTTGTTAAGGATATTAATTTAAAATATGAAAAAATTATTAAAAAAAAAATTAGTATGTTAAATAATGATAATGATATTAAAAATAATGATGATAATGATTATAATGAAGATTATGAAATGGAAGATGATTTTGAAAATTTTGGTTTTGATAATAATGAAATTGATAAAGATGTTAAATTTAAAGAAAAAATCAATAATAATGAAGAAAAAATGAAAAAGAAAAAAAGAGGGATTGAAATTTTAAATTATAAGAAAGAATAAAATTTTATTTTTTTATTTGTCATTAAATATTTTTAATTAAATTTTTATATAAAATTAAATCTATTTAATCTCATAAACAAATATAAAAAATTAATAAAAATTTATAATTTTGAAGAATAATATTATTTATAAATTTATTTTTCTTTAATATAATTAAATGAAGAACTTAATTAAAAAGAAAAAATGGAAATTACTTCTGAAAAACTTTTTTCTTTAATTCAAAAAAAAATGTCAAAAAAAAGAAAAGAAAAAGAAGAAAAGAATAAGAAAACTTTAATAACAGAAAATGATTTTCAAATATTAACATATGGTATTATTTTCAATAATTCATATATATCTAAAATCACTTTTAATTCAATTGAAAAAAATATTTTATATAATTTTGAAAATTTAGAATATTTATCATTAACAAATAATTCAATAAGAAATATTGATTTTATCAAACATTTTCCAAATTTATATTATTTAGATTTATATAACAATTTAATTGATGATTTTTCATCATTAAATAAAAAAAATATTTTTGGTTATATAAGATTATCAATAGATCATTTTAATGAAAAAAAAATTTTACAAATTCAAGGATTAACTGCAATAATGTTTGAAATGAATTTAAGAGATAATCAAATATTAAAAGGTTTAATATATAATAATCCAAATATTTTAATGTTAAATTATAGAATAAATTATATTATTGATAAAATAATATCAAAAGAACAAAGTAGAAGAGCTTTAAAAAGAATGCAAACTCAATTAATAATGAGATTACCAACTGATTTGATAAGTTCTGATAATGTTACTAATACTAAACATAATAGTGTTTCTAATTTAAAAATTCATAATCCTATTTTGATAAAAATAAAAGAATTTTATGATAATTACACCAAACAAATTGAAAATCTTTTAAATATTCAAAAAGTAAATACTTCAAGTTTACTAAAAGAAAATAAAGATTATTTAAATATTGAAAAAAATAAATTAATTCTTTTATATGAAAATTATATAGAAATAACAAAATTAAATAATAATATTAAATATTATTATATAAATAATACTGATAATATATATGAAAATGAAAAAATAAATAAAATAAGAATTTATTCTATTACAAAAAAATTAGAGAATGGGAAAAATGAAGAAATAAAATTTAGAATTGGAATAATACTTTTAATAAATTATCTTTTTGTTTCATTAAATTTAATTTCAAAAAATATGTTTATTATAGTTATTAATTTTATTTTAGAAAAATATACAAATACTAAATTTGAAGATTTAATATCTAAAGATACTAATTTAGAATCAATTTTTTTAATATCAATTTATTTTCATACTTATGATATTTTCATTTATTTATTTAAAGATATAAAAACTAATAAATTTTATGATAATATTGTAAAAATTTTATCAATGGATAAATTAATTCTTAAAGCAAATATTTTATTTGATAATATTCATAGAACTGAAAATAAGGGAAATAATTTTTCAAATAAAAAAAATTTAATTAATCATAAATTAAATTTTATAAATCAAATTGATATTTTTGAAGAAATTATTATTTTAATCCAATTTTTTTATGATTATATTTTATATGATAAATTAGATAAGATTTTTTTAAATGGTGATATTTCAAATGAATATATTACTTTCATTGAATTTAAAGAAATAATTCAACAAGAGGGGTTAGAAAAAAATAATATTATATCAATAAGTGATCATAAATATAAAAAAACCCAACTTGATAATCTTAATATTCAATTTTATTTAGATCAAGAAAAAAATAAAATATTAAGAAATAAATTATTTCTTCCTAAATCAAAAAGAAGTAAAATATTAAAAACATATTATAATTATGATAATGATTATAAAAGCAAAAATGATATAGAGGTAGAATATATGTTAAAAGTAAGAAGAGTAGAAATTATAAATAAAACTTTTAATCAAACAAATTCTTATTTAAAAAATAGAACAGAAGTAAATTTGGGTTTTAATATTCCAAAAATAAAATATGATAAATATTATAATAGAACTTCAAGAAATTTTAAAACTATACAAAATAAAAATAATGATTCTTTCAAAGAAGATTCTCAGTATAATTTATTAAAATCTATTATAAATAATAATGAATTATTACTTCAAAAATCAAGAATTTTATTAAAAGAGGAAAAAATAAGGAAAAAATTATATAAGAAAAAAGTAGGAGAAAAAATAGAAAAAATAATTCAAACAAATAAAAGTGATAATAATGGTTCATTGAATAGTATTTCTGCATTTAGTTCAAATAATAATCAAAATACTATTAATTCAAATCATTTGACTCATTTAGATAAAAAAATAAGTTCTTTTGAAAAGGAAAATTCAAATAATCAATTTTTTACTCCTTTTAATAATAAAACTCCAAATAATAAACAATTAAAAGAATATTTAGACACAAATAAAAGTTTTAATAATATATCGTATTCAAGAGAAGATAAAAGTAGAAAAGTAAGTAAATATAGTTTAAATAAAAAAATATATGCTCCAGTAAAATTAATTTCTTCTAATTTAGAAACTGTTTTAAAAAATGAGAATAATGATTAATTATTTAAATATATTTTAATTATATTTCTTTATTATTTAAAATATAAATTACCTTTTAAAAAAAGTAATAGAAAATCAAATATATAAAAATATGAAGATACTATTAAGTAAAAAATATTAAAAATATTATTCCTTTGTTTAAATAGTCTTCTTAATTTTTTTTTATTAAATATTTGTCTTTTAATATTTAAAAATTAATTTGAAATAAGAAAAAGAAAATAATTTTAAATTAATATATAATATAAAATGAACATTCAAAATTACAAAATAACAACAATTCATAAAAAAAGAATTTCAGAAACAAATTTTAATTGTAATATAAATTTATTAAATTATACTTTATACAATAAGCAAGATAATTCACTTATAATAAATCAAAAGAAAATTTCAAAAAAAAATTTATCTCATAATGAATTATGTAATGAAAATAAATCAAATAAAAAGAATACAAACCAATTATCTTTTATAAATAATTGTAAAACTCCAATAACGAAACAAAAATCAGCAGAAAATCTGTTAAAAAAAAAATCAAAAAAAAAACATAAAAGATTCAATTCAACAGAGAATAATATTATTGAAAATAATAATAACAATACAATTCAAAAAATAAATAAAACAATGAATAATACATATACTAAAATATATAATAAAAGAAAATATAGGACAATAAGTGTAGATAAACAAAATTCATATTCAATGGATGAAAAAAATAAAAAAGCAATAATAACAAAGGGGAAATTTAATAATAATAATTTAACTATAAATTATTCAGAAAATATTCTTAATATTCCTTTAAAAAAATCAAATATAAATTATATTAATTTAAAAATTAAAAGTTCTTATACAAATAAAATTATAGATAAATCAAGTAATACTTTTATTAAAAAAATTCCTACTTTAATTAATCCTGTTGTTCAAAAAACACAAAAAACTTTAATTAAATTAAAAAATAATCAAATTTTAGATAAAAAAATTCCTTTAAAACAAAACACACAAAAAAAGAATAAAAGAGATAATTTTATTGATAATATTTTATCAAATAAAAATTTAAATATTGATGAAATAAAACAAAATGTTAAAAAAATAAAAGAAGAAATAACAAAAGAAAATTTAAAAAAGAAATTAAAACAAAGAATAAATAATAATGATAATATTCAATTTTCAAAAAGTGAAATAACAAATAAAATAACGACAAAAAAATTAATTAAAAAAAGTATAAGTTCAAATGCTTCTTTTATAAATTATTCTCAATTAACAAATAAAAAAATTCCAGTAAATTTAAATACAGATGATTCATTATTAAATAAAATAGTATCAAATAAATTAACTCAAAAAAAAGGAAATAACATATTTACAAAAGTAAATATAATAAATAAGAAATTTAATACAATAGAATATAATAATTTAAATAAAAAAGATAATAAAACAATATCAAAAAATTCAAGAGAAACAAAAGAAGAAGATAATGATACTGATAGTATAGGAGAAATTAATAAAGAAAATAATAATAATATTTCTAAATCTAGTGATTCAATTACTGATATTGATGATTTTTGTAATGATAAATTTATTAATAGAAATCATAATACTATTCATCAAATTTTTCAAATTCATAAAATTAATAGAAATAACTTTAGATTTAGATTTAGCAAAGATTATTTTTTAGAAAATAAAGAAGAAAAAAATATTTGCTTTATATTAAAATTACATTTGAAAAATATTGAAAAAATTCTCTTTTATGATAAAAATATTATTTATACTTTAAATGGAATAAATAAAACATTTCATAATTTTTTTAGAAGTATAATATATGAAAGAATAAAAAATAAAGTTTTAGAAAATCAAAAAAATGAAAAAACAAAAAATATAATAAAAAAATATTTATTTAGATCTTCTCCTATATATTCAAATATAAAATATCTTGAAAAAATATATTATGATAATTTATATAAATGTGAATCTTCATATGATAATGTAATAAAAGCAGATTTACCAAGAACTTTTCCAAATAATGATTCTTTTAAAGAAGATCAAAATAATTATAATAAATTATATAGAATATTAACTTCTTATTCAAATTATAATATTGATATTGGTTATGCTCAAGGATTAAATTTAATAGCAGGACATTTAATTTTTACTTTAGAAAAAGAAGAAGAAATATTTCTTTTTATTGACGGTTTAATTCATAAATTTAATTTAGAAAATTTAATTGGAATAAAGAATATAATGAAAGAAAAATTAAATCAAATTGGTATTTTAATTCAAAAAAATGAAAAAAAAGTTTATGATTATTTAGATAAAAATTATCTTGATCATGAATTTTTTTCAGCTAATTGGACTTTAACTTTAATGGCTAATTCTATGAAAAATAAGAATTTAATGATTATTTGGGATTATATGATTATTTTTGGATGGAAATTTTATTATTATTTTATTATTACTGTTTTAAATTTTTATGAAAATATTATTATTAAGAGTTCTCAAGATGATTTACCTTTTTTAATGAAAAATTTATTAAATTCAAAACAATTTGATTTAGATTTTAATAATATTATTAATAATACTTTTTATAATATGGAAAATCATGAATTAAAATTTTGAGTGTATACAAATAATTTATGTAATTATATTTTATTATTTTTAAAATTTTTTTTCAAAACTTATTTAAATGAATTTTTTTTAATACTCATAATAATATTTTTTTGATTTTTTAATAATTGAATTTAAATGGAAGAAAAAGAAAAAAAAGAAAAAGAAGAAGAAAAAGAAGAAGAAAAAGAAAAAGATGAAAATGAAGAAGATGAAAAAGAAGACAAAAAGGAAAAAAAAGAAAATGAAGAAGAAGATGGAAACGAAGTTTTATCAAATGAAAAAGAAAAAATATTTCAAGAAAAATTAAGCAAACTTCGTTCAAAAATGAGTAAAACAAAAATAGGAAAAAATGAAATAAATGAAATATTAATATCAAAAGAAGATTTAATAGAAAAAAAAGAATTAATTCTTAGATATATAGAAAATGGAAGAAAAGATGATTTAATAAATTTTGTAAAATCAAAAATAACAAATGATAATATATTTAATTTAACATTAGGAATATCAAAAGATACAATAATACATAAATTAATAAAATTAGATAATGAAACATTATTTTTTGCAATGTTTGAACATTTCAATTCTAATTTTTCAGAAGATGAAATATATAATTTATTAAATTATAGAAATGAAAATGGAGATACATTATTATTAACAGCAGTTTTAAAAGGAAATATGAATATAATAAAAAAATTAATAAAAGAAGGTTCAAATATATATACTAGAAATTATAAAGGTCAAAGTATTATGCATATGGCTGCTCAAGGTAATAATCCTAATTTATTAATTTATTTTAAAGATAAATTTAAATTTGATTATTTAGATAAAGATAATGGTGGAAATACTCCTTTACATTTTGCATGTTATAATTCTAGTGAAGATTCTATTAATTTTTTATTAAGTTGGATGGATGATATTAATATTAAAAATAATAAAGGACAAAATCCTTTATATTATTCTATTTATTTTATAAAACCTCATTTAATTAAAAAATTAATTTCTAAAGGAATTGATTTAAATATTTATGATAATAATGATAATATTAATAACAATGTTGAAAGTGTTATTGATATTATTAAAATGAAAAGTGAATATAATCCTGAATATACTAAATTATTAACTTTTATAGAAAAAAAAAATAATATTAATAAATTTCTTTATTATGAAAATAAATCAAATAACGAAGAAAATGAATTTCCTTTAGTAAAAAATAAATATTTTTCAATATTATTATTCTTTATTTTTGAAGTAATAATGTTAATATTTATAATGCCAAATATAAAAAGAATATCAACTCATATAATATTTTATTCATTAATGATACTAATAATAATAGTATATTCATTATTAATAAAAAGTGATCCTGGAATTATAATATCAAATGATGAAAAAGATTGGTTTGAATTAGTAGATTTAGGATATTATATTAATGATTATTGTCCTTATTGTAAAATAAAAAAAACTGTAAGAGTAAAACATTGTTTTATTTGTAATAAATGTATTGAAGGTTTTGATCATCATTTTATTTTTATTGATAATTGTATTGGAGATGGTAATGAAAATTTATTTTTTTTATTTTGTGTTTCTTTGTTATTTAATTTAATTTTTTGCTTTTATTGCTGCTACCAAATTATTAGTATAAATTCTTTCTTTTTAGGAATATTTTTTATTATGATATTTGAAATTTTGACTTTTATTGTTATTTCTTATACTTTTTATATTTTTATGAAAGGGAGATTTTATGATTATGCTAATTTAAATGCTTATTTTAAAACTGATTAAATTTTTTTACTAAAATATTTAATTTTTTAAAAATTTTTTTTATTTTTTTTTTACTTTTATGGAAGATATTGATATGAAAGATAATGAAGGAGTTTATAAGATTAACGAAAAATTTTAACAAATAACCACGAGAATTTTAATATAGATAATAATGATTTAGTTTCGATTTGTATGTTTGAAAAAATTCATTGTAAAAGAAAAAGAAATGCTTGAAAAAAATAATTTTAATAAATATTATAAAAAGAATTTGATTCAAATTCAAAATAATTTAAATAAATTCAAATAAACAATAAATAAAACAAAAACACCTAAATTCATTGAACAAAAAAAAATGAGAAAAAAACAACCATAAAATTTAAATAAAAAAAAATTAAAAAAAAATCTTATTAAAAATATATATATAGAATAACAAAGAATTCCTTTAAAATAACTTTTGATAAAAAAACATAAAAAATCTATAAAAAATTAAATGAAATTTAAACTTTTTCACAAAAAAAAGTAAATTTCAAAAATTATTAAAAAAATAAAAAAAAATGGACATTCTTGCAAATATCTTAGGATCATCAGATCAAAAGACATTACAAAGACCAACAACATTACAAAAACCATTTTTTGTAAAACCAAAAGGGAAAGAAATATCAATAAATCCATCATTAGAAAAAAAGGTGAAATACATAAAAAAATCAGAGAATTACGAATTAACACTTCAAATAAATGGAAAGACAATATTTCAAAATTTAATATTAACAGCAAGTGCTCAAATAGAAAATGAAAAAGGTGAATTAATACAAATTCCAATATTATGTAAATGGAAAAGAATAAATAAAGATACAATAATATATATTAAAAATATAAATTCTTTTTCATATATGCCTAATGCAGAAGATATAGGATATATCATTGAAGTTGAAGTTTCATTATATGATAATCCAAAAGATATTTCTATTGCTCAATATGGTCCTATTGAAATGGATAATGATATGAAACAAACAATTGAAATCTTTTTAACTTCTGGAAAAGCTCATTTTAATTTTGAAATATTTGATAATGAAAAACAAGAAAAAATAAATAATAAAGAGTATATTTTATATTTAGAAAATGATGGAATGAAATTAGTTGATGTTGATATTAATAGAAAAGAAAAAGTATTAGAAAAATGTAGATATTCTCAATTTAATCCTATTATTAATTTACATCCGACTAATATTAAAAGATTTACTATGAAATTTTGTGATATTCAAAATAATATTAATTATTTAAATTATGCTGAAGATATTGAAAAATTTTCTCAAAGTATTAAAAGCCAATATGAATTTTTAGCTTTAAGTAAACAAAATAGAGAATTAATGTATTTAGTTATTCAATTTTTTGTTATTGATGAAAAAATTAAAAATAATAAAATTTTTTCTTTTCAAAATTATAAAAATTTTTCAGCTGAAACAAAAGTAAGTATTACTGATTTAATTGGTCAGTTAAAAACTTTAAATGAAGAAAATACTATTATGATGAAAAATATGAAAATTTTAGAAAGAGTTAATAAAAAGTTACATTTAGATTTAAAAAATTTAGAAGAAGATTTTCAAATTACTTTGGAAAAAATTAATGAAAGTGATTTAAATATTGAAGATGAGATTAATAAAAATCAAAAAGTTATTAATAATAATTATAATAATGGGAATAATGTTAATAATAATAATTATATTAAGAAAAGTAATTTTGGAAATAATTCTTCTTTATTAAATTCTGATTGGAAAAAAAAATATGAAGAAATGAATAATTTATATAATTCTTTATTAGCTAAAGAAAAAGCTTTAACTGAAGAAAAAAATGAATATATTAATAAAGAAGAAAATAATAAAAATATAATTGAAAAATATAAAATTGAATTAAGTGAATTAAAAGAAAAAAATTCTAATTTAGATAATGATTTAAAAATAGTAAATAAGAATTATACTATTATTACAGAAGAAAAAACAAAATTAAATACAGAAATATTTAAATTAAAAAATGAAAATGAAGAATTAAGAAAATCAAATAATAAATTAAAAGAGAATTTAAATCAAATATCTAAATATAAAGAATTAGAAGAATTAGTAAATAAATATAAAAAAGAAAATGAGAAATTATTATTTGATAATAAAAATTTAATATTACAAAGAAATTTATTATCAAATCAAAGAACAGATGCTTTAAAAGAATTAGAAAAATTAAAAAATTTAAAAACTTCAAAAGAATCAGAAATAAATTCTTTAAAATTAGAAGTTGAAAATTCAAAAAAATTAGAAATAGAAAGAATTAAAAAAGTACAAAATTTAAATACTTTAAATGAAGATTTACAAAAAAAATATGATGAATTAAAAAATAAAAATGAAATATTATTAATTGATTATAATACTATTAAACAAGCTTATGATAAATTAATAGAAAATCAAAATGAAGTAAGTATGGATACTAATAGAAGTAATGTTAAAATTTCTCCTGAAGAATATGAAGAATTTGATAATTTAAAAAAAGAAAAAGATGAAAATGAAGCTTTGATTATGCAACTTCAAAGTAATAATCAAGCTAAAGATTTAGAAATTAAAAATTTAAAAATGATTATCGAGTCTTTTAAAAAAAAGTAATGCAATTTTATTAATTTTTAACATCTTTGAAATTAAAATTCATTTATTTTATTTTTTTAATGTTTAAATATTATAATTAATATTTAATATTCATTTAATTGTTTATTGTTTTTTTTATTTCTTTTTATTTATATTAAAAATAATACTTTCATCTTATTATCTTTTTTCAAAATAAATAAAATATAAAAAACAAATAAATTATTCTATAAAAAGTGGAAAATAAATAAATTTAAAAAAAGAAATTGAATGGTAAATATAATTTAAATAAAGAAAATTGTAATGAAAATATAGAATCAGGATAAACTTTAGACTCAATATGAATTTATAATTGCTAGAAATAAATAAAATTAAATTTAAATAATTTTAATTAATGATGAAAATTAAAAGAAAAATTGAATTGATTCTCCTGAAAGAATTGAAATCAATAATATGAGAATAAAAAATAATTTAATTGATAATAATAAAAATCTCAGAGAAAGTAATAGTTCAGAAGATAATTTTAAATTAAAAATAAGCAAAAAATAAAAAATAAGGAAGAAGATAAAAGGGAAAATAATTATTATCATATAAAATAATTATTGTAATTGATGTATAATTATATTAGTAATTATAATTGATTTAAAATGCTTTTTACTTATATTTCAAATTCGAAAAAAATGAAATCACCATTAAAAAAAAAATCCTTTAAAAATCATTTAAAAAAAATAAATGTATTAATAAAACAAATAAATTAATTATTCATCAGACATAGCATTATCAAAATCATTTAAAGCGTTAGAAAACTTTTCATTTAATATATCTGAAATTTTAGAAATTCTTTCTAAAGCTCTATTAAGAACTTTATCAGTTTTAGATTTTTGAGTTTGTAATCTAACATTCATAATATCTTCACTTGGATGAGGAACTGAATAACCAGAAAAAGTAGTTTCTGGATCTTTCATTAACATATATCTTAATAAATTTCCTAAAGTATGATCTTCTCCTGTAAATGAATATGTACAATTATAATTACTATCTTCTTTATCTTGTTCTATTTTTAATTTTTCTGTTTCTATCATTGTTACATCTTTATTTTTATTTGACATTTTTTTTAAAAAATGATAAATTTTTAAATCATTTTTTATTTTTAAGAATGTTTTATTTTAATAAAAGGTTTTTTTATATTTTTTAAAAAGATTTTAATTATATATATTTTTTTAAAGTTAAATATAGATTAATCTAAATAATTTCTTATAAAATTTATTTCATCTTTATTAAAATGTTGGTCTGGGTATTTCATATACAATCCAAAAAAAAACATAATTAAAAATAAAAAAGTACCAAATAAAAAGGAGCAAAATATTTGAGAATAAAAAGAAAAGAAATAATGACAAATAAAATTATCAATTAATATATAAAAAATAACATGAAAAAATATAAAATGATAAAAAATATTAAAAAAAGTATGAAATAAATAAAGGAAAATTTTATAAAGAAAATAACAAATAATAATAGAAATTAAATCAATTAAAGTATGTAAAGTAATTGAAGATAAAGTTTGTAAAGTTTCATTTTTTTTCATTTGTTTAAATTTATCAAATGCAAAATCTATTCTTTTTAATATTCTATTATTATCTTTATATTTATTTCTTAATGATTTATATTTCATTTTTATTGTTTCATAATCACTCCAAGGAGCAATTCTAAATATTTTATAAGGATCATCTTCAAAAAAATATTTAATGTTTTCTTCTTTCTTTTTTTTCCTATTTTTTTCTTCTTTTTCCTTTTTTACTCTTTTTGTCCCAGAACTATAAGATAAAAATAATAAAAATAAAATAACAAAAAAAAGTAATTTCTTCAAAACTTAATTTTAAATTACATTAAATAAAAATATAATAAAATAAATAAAAAAAAAGAAAAATAATTAAAGAAAAATAAAAAAAAATCCAATAAAAACTAAAAAACTTATTTAGAAAAATTAAATTAAATAAAAAAATATAAATATAATTTAATATGTAAATTACATAAAATAATGTCATTAGAATCTGAAAAAAACGATGAAAATTTAACAATAAGTTTAAATTACAAACCAATAATAGCATCATCAATTGATTCAAATTTAGGAAATATAAATGAAATCTCAAAAAAATTAAATGAAAGTAAAGGTTGGTTTAGTTCACGTTTTTGTAATTATCCTCAAAGTATATATATTCAATTTAATTATCCTGTTCATTTAAATCAAATAAATTTATGTATGCATGAAAAAATTATTCCTGAAAAAATTTATTTTTTCTCTTATTTCCCAGAAGATATTTATGGATATAAAATTCAAAATTATCAAAATTTAAATTATAATAATTTTGGTTTTGTTAAATTAGATGATAATTCAAAATCTGATTTTAAATTTAGAGAATATAGAAAAATTTTCGTTGATATTAATGCCTTGGTTGTGAGATTAGATTTTGAAAAAAATTATTTTAATAAATTTAATACTTTTCAACAAGTTGGTTTAATTTCTGCTGAATTTTTAGGAAGAAGAATTAAAGGAGGTTTAAATATTAATATTGATAATATATTAAATAAATATAATAATAATAATAATAATAATGAAGAAAATGAAGAAATTGATCCTTCAGCAAAAGATAAATTAAATTATTTTAATGAAAAATTAACTCAAGCAATGAAAGAAAAAAATTATAAAGAATGTAAAGATATAAAAGATAATATCGATCAAATTACTTTTCTTGGAACGGAAATATTTAAATTAAATAAAGATAAAATTAATGCTGTTTATATTGAAGATTTTGATTCGGCTCAAAAATTAAAAGAAAAAGTAGAAAAATTAAGAAGTCAACTTGATTTAATTGGAACTAAGAAAGCAATTGATATTAATAATAATATTTCAAGTGAAGAAAATAATTATATGGAAAATGATAATAATAATATTAATGATTATAGTATTAATAATGATAATAATAAAAGTAATGTTATTAAACCTGTTGTTCAATTTAATGAAGATGATTTTAAACCTTATGATGAAATTGTTATTCCAACATTAAGAAAAAAAAATAATTCTTCTTTTGATTTGAAAAAAGAATATAATTTAGATGATAATGGTAATGATAATGATAATTCTAATAATAATAATATTAAAGAATTTGAAAAAGAAATTATTAAAAAATATAGTCTTTTAATTCCTTTTGTTGGAGAAGAAAGTATTAAAAATTTATTTAGTAATTCCCCTAAAAAAAAAGAAGAAGGATTTAATACTTTAAAAGATAAATTATCAGAAATTTTCATTGATAAAAATTTAAATAAAATATTATTAAATTTATTTGATTTAGTATCATATATTATAGAAGATAAAAATTCTAATGTGATATTAAATACATATGATTTCATTCATGATTTATTTGATTATATATTAATTAATAATGAAAAAATAAATCCAAGTAAAAATTTAAATTATTTCTTATATGATAGAATAATAAATCAAATAATTCAAAAATTAGGAGATTCAAAATTAAGTCCAAAAGCAATAGAAATGTTTAACTTTTTCCTAAAGCAAAAAATATATGATTATAAATTATTAATATCACATTTAATTGCCCCAGATGTTAAAATAGATGAAGGATTACCATATAAAATAAATAATAAATTAACAATGTCAAAATTATTAATTCTTCAAAATATATTAGAATCATTTAATCAAGCTTTAGAAGATAAATTAATAACATTAGAATCATTTCCTTCAACAATAATAAAAAAATTTATATTAATGAATATAGTAAATTCAAGAAGTGAAATAAGGAAATTAAGTAGATTACTAGTTTCGAAATATATAGAAATATTTAATGTAAAAAGTATATCAAAAGAAATAATATCAATAGATCCAAGAGAATTAAATAAATTAAAAGAAGAAATTCCTCAATTAAAAGAGTATTTAGATAAAACAAATATAAATAAAGTAGATATATCAAATCAAAACAAAAGTAAAATATCAAATAATCAAACATCAAATAATGTATCAAATATAAATAAATCAAATAAAAAAACAAATAAAACAAAGAATATAATATCAAAATCAAAAAGTAAAGAAAAAATTAAAAAAGAAAAGGAAAGAGAAAAATGTATATATTGTCAAAATACATTAAATCCAAAGATTTCAATGGAAAAACATTTTGAAAAATATTGTCCAATGTTTACAAATTGTCCTCGTTGTTCAATAAATATTGAAGTAAAAAGATTAACAAATCATTGTTTGTATGATTGTAAATTTAAAAAAGATTTTATGTTATGTAAAAGATGTAAAGAAGCTATTCCTATTAAATTATATGATAAACATCAAAAAGAAAATAGATGTAATCCTGCTAAAAATATGAATTCTAATAATAGATGTCCTCTTTGTCATGAAGATATTCCTCCTTATGATAAAGGATTTTTCACTCATTTGTGTGTTGATTTTTGTGATGAACAAATTAGAAGTCATAAAAAAAAAGATGCAGCTGTTTAAGCTTTTATTATTTTTTCTTTTCTTTTCTTTTCTTTTTTTTGGTAATTTTTAAAAAAAGTTTTGTTTTATTTTTTATTTTATTTGAATTTTTTTTTTTTGCTTTTTTTAACGTATATTCATTTATTTTTTATATTTAATTTATTTTTTTGAAGAATATATTTGGGTTTTTTTTATTTTTTTTTTTTTGAATTTTAATGATTTTTTATATTTTAATTTATGGAAAAAAATATTCTATTTGAATTATCTAGAATTAAATGTGAATTAGTATATTTAAATAATCCTAAAAAAAAGAATGAAGCAAATAAAATGACAAAACTATTAAAAACTAATTTTACTGAAATTTATTTAGATGAAGAACCAAAAGATTCAATTCCTTATTTATTTAATTTTTATGAACAAAATCAAATATATCATAATATGCTAATGTTAACAGGGTAAAATTTATTAAATATAATAAACATTTAGACTAACTAATTTAAGTTTATATTTTGTTTTTTTAGATAAAGAAATTACAACATTAAAAAATTATATCCTTCAATTTCATAATGTAAGAATAAATATTAAAAAAAAAATAATATTTATTTATTAATAAAATTAGTTTCAAAGAATAACTCAAAATGATTCAAATAAAAAGTTATCTAAATTAATTATTATAGGAGACAATGAAATAGATTTTTCAGAAGAAATAAAAAATGAAGAAAATATTATTATATTAAAATTAAAAGAAGAACAAAAATTAAAAGAATCATTATCTGAAATCATAATTAATATTCTTAAAAAATATATTTCATTTATAAAATCAAAACCTAAATTTTTAAAAGGAAATTCATTAAAAAAAGTAAATTTAACAGAAGTAAAAATAACATGTGAAGAATATATTCAAATTAAAATATATGATATACCAAAAATTTCATTTGGTTTATTAGTTAATGAATTTAAAATTCCAACTGAACAAACTAAATTTAAAGAATTTAAAGTAATTAGTATTTTTTTAGAAGATTATCAAAAAAGTAAAATCTCAAAAACAGAATTAAATGATAATAAAGAAATTTACGATTTATTTGAAATAATATTTAATGGATATAAAAAAGCAAAACAACAAGATTTATTAATTGAATCTTATTTACGTTTAATTACATATGAATCTAATTTTAAAAATAAATTAGATGATATTTTAGATTTATGTAATAAATGTAATAAAGAAGTAAAGAATTTAATTCCTCATTCAAAATATAAAACATATATTTACTTATATCAATTATTAAATAAATTAAATTTACAAAGAATAAGTGTTTTCTATTTATATTTAGCTTTACATTCTTGTTATGAAGATCCTGAATTAGCAAGTATAATACCTTATGTTTTTTTAGAATTAGATAAAATAATTGAAATATATGATATTACAGAAAATGAAATAAATTCATATGAAAAATTTAATTTATTTCATAAAATATATATAAAATATTTATTTAAACCTATTGGATTTTATACTATTGAAAGAAATGAAAAAAATCTTTTAAAAGCTTCAGATAATTATCTAAAAAGAATTGAAAAAGAATATAGTTTATATATTAGAAAAAGATTAAATAATTTAAATAAGAAATTATTAATTATGAAATGGCCTCCTTTACAATATAATATTTTTCAGAATTTATTAAATTTTTATAAAACCATTGTTAATCAAAGTTTAGAAATTTCAAATTATTTATGTTTAATTCAAACTTTAAATAATTTTATATCTGAAAATGAACAAAAAAATATTTTTAAAATAATTCAATTAAATTCTAATGCTTTACAGGAAAAGTTATTATTAAATTTGATTAAACTTCCAATTTTAATTAGATTAATTCCTTTATGTTCAAAAATAAAATTTGATTTTAATAAAACTTTAAATATTGTAAAAAATGATGAAGATGAAGTTTTTATTTATAATCCATGGGATAAAAATAATATAGCAAATTTTTATTGGAGTGAAAACTCAATACAAGAAATTTTAGTTGAATTTTATAATGAATTAAATATTGAAATAATATTAACAAAAATAGATTTATTAATTGAAAATAATGAAAAAATAATATTTTGTTTTCCTTCAAATGCTCATATTTTACCTAAAAAATATACTAAAATAATTTTTAAAATAAAACCTTTAAAAACAACAAAAATAAAAATTATAGGATTAAAATATGAAATATTTAATATTTATACTATTCAATATGTTGATGAAAGAGGTAATGGAATGTTTTTTAATTTAAATAATAAAACAATTGATACTAAAGAAAATATTAATTTAAATAATATTCAAATTTATCCTGAATTACCTTATTTAAAATTAGATATTTTAAATGATAATTTATCTTATGCTAAATTTCTTGAATTATATGAATATGAAAAATTTACTTTTGAATTTCAAATTGAAAATTTTTCTAATGAAAAAATTAGTGATTTTGATATTATGGTTTATGCTTTTAAAAAAGATGATTATAAAATTTGTTTAGAAGAATTAAATATTATTTCTGATAAAATAAAAGTTCCTTCTAATTTTATTAATAATAATATTGTTTATAATTATAAATATAATTATCTTCATAGAAAAGGTTATAGAAAATTTGAAATTAGATTTTATTTTAATTGTGAATCTATTTCTCAAAAAAAAGTTAAACCTTATTTAAGTTATGAAATTAAATTAAAATCTAAAAAATTATTTAAATTTTCAAATTTAAAAAATAAACCAATAAATATAGAAACATCAATAGAATCAATTTCAAAAACATATTTAAAGAATAAAATACAAAATCTAAAAGGAAATTATAAATATTGTTTTATCGCAAATGAATTTTTTATTTCTTTAGACATTGAATTATATAATCCAATTAAAAATAATATTGATTATGAAATAATAAATATTAATGATAAAATTCCTTTTAAAAAAGGAAAAATTGTTGGAAATAAAAATTTGACTTATAATATTTCTTTAAATGTGAATAAAAAATTAAATAAAAATATTTTAAGGTGGTATATTAAAAATCAAAATAAAGAAGGTTCTATTAGTTTTTTTAATATTGTAATTAATGAATTAAATTATAGATTTAATCAAAATTTTGAATTTAATATTAACAAAAAATATATTGAAGAAAATTTATATTATTTAATTGAATATACTATTAAAAATTGTACTAAAGATATTTATAAAAATTTAGAAATTTTGATAGTGTTATATCAAAAAGTAGAAAATAAATATTTAATTAATGAAAATATTAATCCTAATATTTTTTATGAAGGAAAATTAAATGAAAAAATTAAAGAATTTATTCCTAATGAAATAAAAACTTTAACAATTAAATTATATCCTTATTTAAAAGAAGAATGTAATACAAGTATTATTTTATTAGATCATTATCATAAAATTATATATATGTCTTCATTTTCTGAAAAAATATAATTATATAAATAATATATATTTTATAAAATAATATTTAATTTAATAAGAATTAATCAAAAATTTTTAATTTTTATATATACCTAAAAAAAGACTTTGAAAATTTTTTTTAAAAATTTTTTTATATATTTTTATAAACACTAAAAATTATTCTTTAAATGTTAATAACAATAATATTTTTAAATGGAAAATAAAACTAAAAATGAATATTTGTTAGAATTCATATATTTAATAAGAAAAAATTTACCAAGAAGAAGAATATATTATGTATTTTATTTTATTTTTAAATTTAATGGAATGATTCTTTCAACTTCAAATTTAAGAAATTATGAAACAAATGATAATCATATTACTTCAATGCATTCTATTTTATCTTTATTATCAATTTTTCATTCTTCATTTAAAATAATTAATGATAATTATCAAATTTATTCTTTTATAATTTTTCTATTTTGTCTTTCTTTTATTATTTATTATACTATTATTTACCTTAAATTTAAAATATTATTTCGAGATTCTAAAACTTTTATAGAAGATGAAATTAATAAATTATTACATAAAACTCAAAAAATTGAAATTCATTTTAATATAATTACAAAAATTATTATTTTTATTAATTTTTTTTCTTCTTTAATCAAAGAATATTTAATTTTTGGAGTTATTTCTCCTTTTATAAAAAATATTCTAACTGATAATTCTAAAATCCAAATTAAAAACAAAAATTATATATCTTATTATTTTAATGATCAAAATATGTCTAATCAAATAATTATGATTTTTAATATTTTTTCTATAATTATTTTTTCTTTTATTGAATTTATATTCTTAATTTTAAATAACATTCAATGTATATTTTCAAGATATGGAAAACCATTATATTTAGGAGGTAAACAAAATATTTTTATATTTCTTTTAACTTTATTTCAACCTGTTTATGGCTATTCTTTTATTTTTGAAGATGAATTAAGAAATAAAATTAGATTTTATTCTTGTATTATATTAGTAATATTTTTAACAATATTAATATTTTCTAATATTCATGATTATACTTTTTATTATGGTTCATTTATTCCTATTTTTAATTTTGAAATAATAATATTTTGTTGGTATAATGGAATAATAGAATTAATATTATATAATATAATCAAAGATAAGGAAAAAATGACTCAAGATTTTTCATTAATAAAATTAATAATTTCAATATTCACTTCTCTTTTAATTTTATCAATATTAATATATAATAATATTGAATATTATAATAATTTATTTTCTAAACATTTATTTTCGGTCGAAGAAAAAAATACTTTTGTTGGAGAAATATATGAATTTATTAGAGCTTTTTTAAATAGTAAAGATCTTAAAAATAAAACTTTGAATTCTTTATGTCAATTAATTAGTGTTCATAAACAAAAATGTACTTTATCAAGTTGTATTTGTAATTCTTTATTTAAAACATTAATTTTAAACAATGAAAATCGTCCTCAATATTTAAATAAAGGATTAATTATTATAGGAGAACAAGAAATTAATAATAGAATATATATTTTATATAAAACTAAAAAAATAAATAAAACTTTAGAATATTATTGTATTTTACATGTTCAATATATTTATGCAATTTCTCAAAAAAAATATCTTGCTTTATATTTCGCTAATAAATATTTACAATGTCCTTTAAAAATTAATATTCTTTCTTATTATTATTTATATGAAATAAAAAAACAAATTTTAAAAGAAAGTTTTTCAAAAAAACTTATTTTTGAAGATGATTATATAGGAAAAATTAATATTGAAGAACATAAACAAATTTATCCAATATTGAATCATTTACAAAAATTTCATAATTTTTCAATTTTTACTGAAGTATTAAATAAATTAATTTTAGATAATTTTGTAAATCTTCAAATAGTATTTTCATTTAGAAAAAAAATGATGAATAAATCATCAAAATTAAATTCATTAAATGAAAATAATTTTAGAATGTTTATTAAATCATGTGAATTGATTAAAAAGAATGATGAAAAAATTCAAAATTTAATAAAAATTTTTTTAAAAGATAAAACATTACATAATTATGAAGTATGTTATTTATTAACAAATTATTTTATTTTAATTCATCATCAAATTCCAAAAGATATATCTAAATCATTTGATGAACATTATCATTTTTCTTTAATAAGTAATTTAATAGAAAATGATGATATTGAATTTAATATGAAACATCCAATGATTATTACTTTAAGTAATAATTCAGATATTTTTTTAATTTCATATATAAATAATATATTTTGTGAAAATTTAGGTTATTCTAAGAAAAATATTATTAATTCTGATTTTCAAGATTTAATTCCTTTTCAAATTAAAAAGGAACATAATTTAATTATGAAAAAATTTTTATTTTTAAATAATCCTCATTTTTCTAAAAAAAGTTATGTTTTAGATTATGAAAAATATTTAACTCAATGTTATTTTGAATGTAGACTGTTACCTGATTTTAAAAATTCTTTTCATATTATAATTAATTTTAAATTATTAACTAATGAAGATAAAGATACAATCTTTTATTCAGTTTTTATTGATAAAGATTTTAATTTTGTTTCTTTATGTAGAGATTTTGAACAATTGTTCTTTTTTAATATTAAAATGTTTGATATTTTAAATATAAATTTTTGTCAATTTTTCGGTTTAAATGAATCAAATTTACGTAAAAATTTAAAGAAAAAGCGAAAAAAATTGAAAATAAATTCTTTTTGGAAAAAAGAAAATAAAGCATATTTAATATTTTCAAATATTCCTCAAGAAAAAATGTTTAAATATAGAACAACAAAGTCAATGACTGATATAAAAAAGAATGTATTAATTTATACAGAGAATATAGAAAAAACTCAAATAATAGAAGGTTTATCGAATTTAGTTAAAACAATAGAAGAAAATGGATTAGATATAGAATGGTATAAAAGAGTAAAATATTTAGGTGAAAGATTAAAAGTAGAATTACCTAAACATTCAATAATTCAACATTTTTCTATGAAAAATGAAAACTATATTAATTCTAAAAAATTTGAAGCAACTTTTTATTCTAAATATATTGGTTTTATTCCATATTGTATAGTAAATATAAAAGAAAGAACAGATGTAAAAGAATTAGTAGAAAGTACTTTTGATATAAATTTAAAGTTAAATAATGAGAATATTTTACAAAAAAGACTTTCTTTTTTTAATCCTCAATTAACTAAAACTTTTTTAGAAAAAAATGAATTAAATAATCCTAAATATAAAAGAGAATTATCTAATATTTCTCCAAATTCAAAAACAAGTATTAAAAATTTTCCTTTAATATATAATTTAAATAATAATGTAAATTTCACTTTTACAGATTTAAATAGTAGTACTTCAAATTCTAATATTATTAATTCTAAAATGGGTTTATTAGGTACTAATAATATATATTCTCATGATAAAAATCCTGTTTATAATATGAATAAAAAAAATTTTAAAAATGAAATGATTCCAATTCCTGCTCAATTTAATGTTTATAAACCTATTATTACAATTCAAACAGGTTTTCAAGATTTTAAAAATAAAGATTTAAAAGAAGATTATAAAAAAGAACTTTTATATAATAAGAAATTTGTATCTGGTGAAGAATCAAAAAATTATATTAATAAAATTATTATTTTACTTTATATTATAATAGGAATCTTAGCTTTTATACTTTTAATAATAAAAAAAGAAATAATTAAAGAACATAGAAATTTATTTGCTTGTAATACTTATATTGAAATGTTAAAAACAGATATTTATTTATCTTCTTTATTATCTTTAAGATTATGTTTTGATATGTCTAATAATTCTTTACATGAAATGTTATATGAATATGTTATATTATGGAAAATTCATAATTTAAGAGAACATTCAGCAAATTTTAATTATTATATAAATTCTCTTCATGAAAAATTAAGTTTAAAAAATATATTTAAATTATTGTATCAAGGAAATGAATTTCTTTATTTAACTTATGATTGGTCTATTTCTAAAAGAAACACTAATATTTTTGAAGAAATTAATTTATTTCAATATTTATTAAGTCAAAATTATTTTAATGATGATATAAGATGTAATATCAGTCATTTTATTGATGAATCTTTTATAAAATTTAATAAGGATAAGAATATTGATATTTTTTCTATTTCTCATCATGAAAAATTAACTTTTTATTCTATTTATAATATTTTACAAAAATATAAATTTATTTTTGAAGAATTATCTTATTTTACTTTTGAAATTTTATTAAAATTCAATAATGATTTTTTTATAGATGTTTTAAGTTTTTCTTTGAGTATATTTTTAATTTCAATAATTTGTTTTATTCTTTTATTTAGAAAATTATTTAATGATAAAGATGAAATCAAACAAATTTTACTTTATATATTTAAATTCTCTATAAAAGAGAAATTATTTGAAAAACAAGTTAAAAATTTTATAATTGTATTAGAAGAATTTAATGGAAATACAATATATAATTTTGAAGAAAATAAAGATAAAGAAATTAAGGATGAAACTGATATAAATAAAGAAATTAAAAAGAAAAAAAGTTATAGAAAAAAGAAATTAAATAGACAAGTAAATGATACTTCTCATATTCATAATTCAACAATTGAAAATAATAATTTAGAAAATATAATTAAAAATAAAGAAGAAGAAATATTAAATATTGGAGAAAATCAACCTAAAATTTTATTACCAAAAGTATTTATTTTTTCAATAATAACATCAATAATTTGTTTTATATTAATAACTTTAATTATATCAATAAATATTATATATTCAATTAAAACAAAAAGAAATTTACAATATTCAATAATATTTTCACTTAATTTTTTACAAAGAATTCCAAAAATAATTGAATTAGTTCAATATGTTGAAATAGTAGCAATATTAAAAACTTCATCTCTATCAATCAAAGATAAAATTATTTTTAATAATGAAAAATATTTAAATTACTATAATTTACAATTAAGTGAAGAAACAAATAGTATAATAAATAGTATTAATGATACTTATTTTTCAAATTTATTTATTTATGGTCAAATATGTGAATTAAATATAAGAAAATTTAAAGGAGATTCAAAACAAGTTTTAAAAGCTTTAAAAAATTTAGAATATTCTTTTAATGAAAAGAATAATTTATGTAAAAATTCAGCAGAAAATTCTTTTTTAAATTCAACATTTAATTCAAAAACTGAATTTGATTATAATAATAATGTTACTTATAAAGAAATAATGTGTAAAATTTTTTGTTCAAGTACAAATGAAAATGGATTAGAAATAGAAATTGATTATATTTATCAAGAAATCACTAATAATTATGTTGATTATGTTAAATCTAATTCTATTGATAATAGTTATAATTTAATTTATAATAAAGAAGTTATAAGAGCTAATAATGATTTATTTTATGTTTTTAATTTAGTTTTTCAAAGTTATGCTAAATGTATTTTAAAAGAAAATGAAAATAATAATAATAAAATGAAAAGAGATGAAGAAATAATTTCTATATTTTTAATAATTGTTTTGTGTATAATTATTATTCTAATATTTTTAGTTTTTCGAAAAACTGAAAAATATAGAGAATTATTTTTATTTTTCTATAAAATGTATTGAAAAATATTTAATATTTAATTTGAATTATATTTATAAAAATAACAAAAAAAAAATATACATATCTAAATATTATAAATTTTTTTTTTTCTTTTATTATAATAAATAAATAACTTTATAAAAATTAAAAGTATTATTTATAAATCTAATAACCAAATAATTAATTTAAAAAATAAAACAATCTTTTTTAGAAGAACTTCTTTCAACATTAATAGTATTTTCTTTATCTTCATTTTCTTCAGTAAAAATTTTTTTAGGAGTAACAATAGTTTTAGTTCTAAAATAATCAGATTTATAATTAGATTGATTAGTTAATTTATTCATTAATTCTTTTATTTCATCTTCTTTTTTAATAATAACTGTTCTATGTTTAGTATAAAAATTAGGTAAATTATTATTTAATTGTTTAATAGAAAATTTTTTACTTCTATTTCTTATATTTTCATTATTATAATGTTTAGGAGGAATAATTTTTGCATTTTCATAAATTTCATCTTCTTCAAAATCAGTTTCTTCAAAATTTAATTTTTTTCTTTCTCTTTTTGAAGTTATTATATTATTAGTATAATTATCATCATTTTGAAAAATAATATCTGAAGAAGAAGAAGAAGAAATTTTTAATTTATCAAAATCTTCTTTATCTGTTTCATTATCTTTATCTTTATCAAAAAATAATCTTGCTTCATTTAAATCTTGATTTTCTTCATTAATCATATAATTTTTAAAATAATTTTGAATTGAATTTAAAGAATTATTTATAAAGTTAAAAGCTGTTTCATAATTTTGAATTCTTAATTCACTTGTTCTTTCTATATCATTTAATATATTTTTTTTTTCATTTTCTGATAAAGGAACATAATTATATATATTTAAATAATCTATATCTATTTTTTTTTGTATTTTATTTAATGGTTTATTATTATCATTTATTATATTTGAAAATTGTTTTTGTAATTCTGCAATAATATTTAATGTATCATTCATTGAAAAATCTTTTGATTTTAAATTTTTATTTATTGAATTATTACTTATATTATTATTATCTAAAATATTATTATTAATGTTACTATTATTACTATTATTATTATATATTAAATTATTAGAAAAAAATTTTTTTCTTGGAGAAGTTTTTTGAGTAGTTTTTGCTTTTTTTTCACTTTTAATATTAAGTATATTATAATTCTTAATTTTCTTTTCTCTATTTTGTAATTTTATTTCTTCTTTTTTAAATTTTAATTGTTCAGAACCAGTTCTTTTATGATTATTATCAAAAGTATTTGAATTAGAATTATTTTCATCAATTGATTTCCTATTATGTGATTTTAAAGTATTTGAAAAAACTTGTCTTGAATCTTTATTTTCTTTCTTATCATTTAATAATAATTTTAATTGTGTTGTTTTTGGCTTAAAAGAATATCTTAATTGTTTTTGATTATTTGATAATAATGGAGTTGATAATTTATTTTCATTATTTTCTTTCTTTAATTTTTTTATACTTAATCTTTTCTCTGGAGATGTTTTTCTATCATTTTCATTATTATTTATTATTTGAGTTTTTTTCTTTTTTTCCATTTTTATGTTTTTTAATAATTTCTTCAAATTAAAAATATATAAAATTTGTATTGAATAAACCTATTTGAAAATAATAAAAATCGAATACAAAAATTTAAAAAAAATGGAAGATGAAGAATTTTATGTGTCAGGATTTACAAATTGTCAAAAATGTAATAGTTTTTTAACAGAATATAATCAATGTCCAAAATGTTTTAAAAGATTATGTAATAATTGTTGTTTAAAAGCAAAAGGAAAAAATTGTCCATTATGTAATTTTTTTCCTTTTGAAGAAGAAAAAAATCCTCAAATGAATAGATTTATTAAAAATATGAGATTAATCTGTAGATATTGTAAAAAAGAATTTCAATCTTCTGAAGAGCTTATTAAACATAAATGTGTCAAACCTGATTTATCTTGTAAATATTGCCAATTTATTACTAAGGATGATGATGGGTTTTTAAAACATGTTAGTGAAAAACATCAAGAATTAATTTTAAAGGAAATGTCTGAATAGATTTTTAATAGTTTGGTTTTAAAAAAATTTTTTTTTCATTGATAACAGAAAAGTTTTTTTTTATATTATATATAATTAAATATATTTGAATTGATTAATTGATTCATTTAAAATAAAAAAAAATAAATAAATAAATTATAATTCCTAATCATTTTTACTAAGCATATTATTTTTATTTTTTAAAGTTTCATTTTCAACTTTTAAAGCTTTAATCATTCTTTCTTTTTCATCTTTATAAATTTCAAATTGTTCTAAAGTACTTTCATTTTGTTGAATAACAAAATTTTCTCTTTCTTTAATTATTTTTAATTGTTCATCACATTTTTCTTTTATTTTATTAATTTTATCATTAAATTCAATATTTAATTTCTGGACTTTTTCTTCATAAAATTTAATTTGATTTTTTAAACTATCAATATCATTTCCTTTTGCATCTATTTGTTCACCTAAAATATCATTTAAATGTTTTTTTTGTTCTTCCCAAATTTTCATTTCTTTTTCATCTTGTTCTTTTTTTTTTTTATCAAATAAATTTAATTTTTCTTTTTCTAATTTTAAAGCTTCTATTTCTTTATTTTTATTATCTATTAACATTTCATAAGTTTTAATTTTATCTTCCATAATTTTTTTAAAGTTTTCAACAACTTTTAAATTTCTTTCATTTTCATCTTTTCTTGAAGTATCTATTTTTTCAAAAAAATCATCTTTTTTTTTTAGTTCTTGTTTAATTATATATAATTCTTCATTACAAAGAAATTCTTTATGTTTAGTTAATTCATCTCCATTAATATGAAATTTATTCATAATATTTTTAATATCATTTATATTAACTAAATTATTTTTAAATTCTTGAAATTCTAATAACCATAAATTTAAAACTGTATCTTTTTTTCCCATAAAATCATTTTCCATTTTAGTTATTATATTTTTTAATTCTTCATTTTTATTTTTTGATATTTTCACTAAATCCATCATTTTTAATATTTCTTGTTTATAAAAATTTTCTATTGAATCTCTACTTTTATTTAAAGAAGCTATTTGATTATTTAATCTTATAATTTCTTCTCTCATTTTTATTAATATATCATCATAAGTTATATTTTTTTGAGTTTTTATTAAACGAAACATTTCTTCATATTGTTTTATTGATATATTTTTTAAATCATTTTCATTTTCTAATTTCATTATTTTTTCCTTTAATAATATTATTTCATTATCTTTACTATTACTTTCTAACATTTTTATTTTTGTTTCTAAAGTATTATTCTTTTCTTTTAAAGTTTTATTATCTTCATTTATTGAATTAAATAAATTTAATTTTTCTTCTGTTTTAATATTAAAATCAATTAAAGCATTAATTTTAGAATTAATATCATTTTGATTTTTTAAAATAGTATCTAATTGATCACCATATTCTTTAATAGTTTGACTTAATTTAATTCTCATATTCATTTTAGCATTAATATTTTCATTTTTTAAATTAGTAATTTCTTTTTGTAAATTTTGATTTTCATTAAGTAATTTAATATTATTTTGAGATTCTTTAATATATTGATTTTCAGTTTTATTTTTTATATTTTCAAAATCATTAATTGGTTTAGAATATTCAGCAACCATTTTAATATAATAATTAGTAATATTAACAAATTCTTGTTCTCTTGTTATATATAATTGTTTCATTTTATTTATATTTTTTGATAAACCATCTATGTGATATGAATATAATTTAAACATTGTATCATAATTATTTTGAAGAAATTTTAAATTATCTTTTAAAGATGAAATTTCATTATTTTTATTTTGAATATCTTTTGAATATGTTTCTGTTAATTCTTTTGTTTCTTTTGTTGTTTTATTTATATAATTTTGTTGAAATAATAATTTTTTTTCTATTTCATATTTATTTTTTTCTACTTCTCTTTTGAAATTTTCATATTTTTTTTCATATGCTATTCTATATGCATCATCTACTGTTTTATCAGTTGATATTATTGTATTATATTTATTTTTCCAACTTTCTATTTCTTCATTTAAATTCTTTTCTGTTATAATTATTTTTTGATTTAAATTTTCTATTTTTTCATTTAAATCTTTTATTATAAAATCTTTTTGTTCATTTTCTTCATTTAATTCTGATATTTTTTCTTCTAATTCTTTTATTTTATTTGCATCCCCACTTTGAATTAATTGAATTCCTAATGTTTTATTCATTGATATATTACTTGTTATTTTATTATTTGATATTTCATTAATTGAATTTTTTTCATCTTCTATTTTGTCTTTTATATCATTATTTAAATTTTCTTCATTTGAAATATTATTTACATTTTCATTATTTTCATTTATATTTTCTTCTATGTTTTCATTTATATTTTTATTATTTAGAAAATTATTATTTTTTAATAATATATTATTATTATTTATGTTATTTTCATCATTAATCATAAAATTTTCTTTATTTTCTATTTTATTATTATTTAATTCTTGTTGGAAATAATCATTTAAAACTTCATTTGTTTCTGTATTTGAAGGTATTTCACTTAATTTAATTTGATTTAATATATTTTTTTTATTATTATTTTCTAATTGAATATTATTATTATTTTCTTCATTTTTATCATTTATAGGTAAACTATTATTTACTAAATTATTATTATTTGTTCCTAATACATTTATATTATTTTGATTTTCAGCTAATATATTCTTTTGCTTTGTTAACTCTTCAATTTGATTAATTAATTCATTTTTTTCATTTAAATTATCATTTATTTGATTTTTCATATATTCAATTTGATTTTTTAATTTTTCATTTTCTGATTTTAAATTTAATTCGTTGTTTTCATTTTTTTGTCTCATTACTTCAATTTCATTTAATAAATCACTTCTTAAACGAAGGTAATAATCTATACTTTGAGCGTTTTTTTCATCTGAAAATTTTTTTATTTCTTCTTTTAATTGTTTATTTTCTTCTTCTAAAATTTTTGACTTTTTTGCAAGTAATAAATAAACATTATTAGTATTATTATTCTTATTAAAATTTATTTGTTCATTCTTCATTTCTTAGAAATAAAAAAAATAATTATTATAAAAAAATATTATAAATGATAATAAATATTTAAAAATATTTAATATTTAATATATGATTTCATAAATCAAATGATTTATTGTGAAGAGTAATCTCAATTTATATTTTAAACTAATGAATCTTAATAATGTTATAAATAAACATATTATTATATAGAATAATAAATTTAAATTAATGCTAATAATTGTTTATATAATCCAAGGAATTTAGAAATTTGATTTTTTTGAAAATTTTACAAAAAATAAATAAAAAATACCAAAAAGTGAAACTTCCAATGACTATTAAGGATAAATAAAAAAATATTTAATTTTTAAATTAGTAATGAATGTTAATATGTTTTGTTGGAAATTTTGGTCGTTTATTTTCTTTGATAATTTATTTAAACCCGAAGATATATTTACCATTATATTCAATATTTTAGTAATGATTATTATAATAAAAGAAGCAAAAATATATTTTTTTATTTCATTATTAATTATATATAATAAGCCTAATTCTTTTTTTTGTTCTAATCTTTTGTAATATATTCTTCAGTATAAAATAATACATTTAAAAAAAGAAATGATGATATAGAGAAGAAAAATATGTTTATTGTGTTGATGTTAAGTCTTCTAATGTTATTTTAATCTTTTTATCAAATGAAAAATAAAAAAATGAAAAAAAATCTTAAGTTTCTTTTTATTTTAGATAAAATCATTAAACTTTAAAACTAATTTTTCATTGAATTTTTTATTTTCTATTTTCTCTGTTTTATTTTTGAGTGAGAATATTTTCATTAATAAATAATAAAAAACTAAAAAAATTAAATTAGAAAAAAAAAATTAAATAATTAAAAAAAATGAATTATTATTCACATAATAAATTATTTAAAATCATAATAAATATGAGTATTAGCATTAAAATACTTTCCTAACTTTTTATCATAAACTAATTCATTATAATGATTTTGAATAATACTTTCATTAATTTTATCTCCGTTGATAACATTAATAATATTATTATTTTTAGAATTTTCAGGAATAATTTTACTAACAGGAGGAGTATAAGGTCTATTTGAAGCAAGACTTAAATTTTGTAAAATATTATCATTATTAATATTATCATCTATAATATTTTTATAATTATCTATTTCATTTTTTTCTATTTTTTTATCTATTATTTCTTCAATATGAAAATTAATATTATTATTTATATTTACATTTTTATCTTTATATATTATATCTTCATTAATTATATTATTTCCTAAAAGAGTATTGTTATTATTATTATTATCAAAATCTACTATTTCTTGAATTGAAGCATTATTATTTAATAAAGTTTGATTTACTCCTATTGATGAAATATCTAAATCTTTATAATTAAATATTCCTAATAATTTATTATTATCTTCTTCTTTTATTAATTCTCTTGATCTTTCTTCTTTAATTGGAGAATTTTCTATAAATTTTTTTTGAGAATTAATATTATTAATTTCATTATTGAGATGATTATTATTAAAGTTATAATCGTTAAATTTTATATCATTAAAATTAAATAAATCTTTTGAATTTTCATCCTTTTTATTTTTATAATTATTTTCATATAAACTACTTTGATATAATGGTTTTTTATTATTTTGATTATTATAATCTATATTTTTTATATTTACCATAGTATTTATTCCAGCTTGTAATATAACTTTAGCATTTGGAGTTTTTGAAAAATTATTATTATTATTAATATTGTTATTTAAATCTAGATTAATATTATTTTTTATTCTTCTTCCATTTTGATCATATAAATTCCAATTTTTGCTTTTATTCACACTATTTAAATTTTTAACAATTAAATTATTATTTTTATCATGATTATCACTTAACTTTCTTATTGGATAATAATCATTTCCTTGAAAAGCATTTTCTATTAAATTTACTTTATTAACATTAGCACTTTGTAATTTATGTTCATATAAATTATTTTCATCATTTTTATCATTTTTACCATTTACTATTTTATAAACTTTACCTAAACTTTTACTTTTAACCCCAAAAGAATTCATAATATTTTTTCCTAAATTTTGACCAATATATCTATTTTTTTCACTTGCAGTGTTTGGCATTCTAAAATTATTTTTTAAACCATTCATATTATTATTATTATTATTATTCCCATTCATATTCATATTATTATTATTATTATTGTTGTTATTATTATTATTATTATTTAAAGATAATGCTCTTTGTCCTTGTGAACTTAAAGGTAAATGAACATTATTATTAAGATAACTTTCTTTAATATTATTAACTTGAATATAATTTTGAATATAATTAATATCAACATTTAAATTAATAAAATTAATATTAGAAGGTAAAAGGAAATTTTTAGGAATAGAAGAATCATCATTTTGAAAATAATCATTTAAAGAATCAGTGAAATTTTTTCTCATAGCACAAATTTTTCTGACTTTACAATCAGCACTTAAACAAATAAAATCAATACTTCTAAAATTTTCATTGCTGAAGCAAAAATTAACAAAACTAATAATATTAATAGATAAATTAACCCAAGTATTAATAGGAAAATCAATTAAAGGAATTCTACAATGATAATTATTAATAACAAATTCTTTTGAACAAGCAGAAAATAAAAGTCTTCTTTTAGAATTCATATTATTTGAAATTGAAATTTGAATTGTAAAAGATTTTGTTGAATTTAAATATATTTGAAATATTAAATATCCTTGTAATAAACCTAATGATATTTTTTCATTTTGAGGAATTTGCATTTTTGATATTCCTCCTGTTTTTAATATGTGAATGTAGTTTTTTAATTCATTATCAAATGTTTTTTGTGTTTTTTCTGTAAATTTCCATTGTTTATATAAATCTTTATCTATATTTTTCTATTATATATATTTTTTTACTTTGACCATTATATAGTTCAATGAAAGCTCCATTCTGAAAAGTGTTTGAAAGCATTTTTTTTTATTTTTGTAAAATTATTTTTTATTTTTTTTTTATTGTATTTGTTATTTATTTCTTTATTTTTTTTTGAAATTTTTTTTATAAATTTTTTAGTTTTTTTGAATTTAGAATGGCTATTTTATTATATTTGAATTTTTATTATTATAAAAATTGGGAAATTTTATAATATTTTTTTAATTTATGAACCAATTTTATTTCTTTTTAAACTATAAATCTTAATTTACAATATTAATCTTCAAACCTTTAAAAAGTTTCAAACAATTTCTCTGAAAAATAAAAAAAATAAAAAAAAACAATAAAACTTTGAAAACCAAAAAAAATACAAAAAATGTCATTATCAGATTTTGAAATTATTAAACAACTAGGAAAAGGAGCATTTGGTTCAGTAAATTTAGTTCGTCGAAAAAAGGATATGAAAACATATGCAATGAAGCGTATTCTTTTAACATCATTATCTAAAAAAGAAAGAGAAACATCATTAAATGAAATACGTATTTTAGCGTCATTAAACCACAAAAATATAATAGCATATAAAGAGTCTTTTATAGATGAACCATCAAATACAATAAATATAATAATGGAATATGCAGATGATGGTGATATAGAAAGTAAAATAAAATATAATAAAAAGAATGGTTTATATTTTTCAGAAAATACAATTTGGAATTGGATAATTCAAATATTAGAAGGAATAAATTATCTTCATTCAAATAAGATAATGCATAGAGATATAAAAGGAGCAAATATATTTTTAATGAAAAATGGAACTTTAAAATTAGGAGATTTAGGTGTTTCAAAAATAGCAAAAATGGGTTTTGCACAAACTCAAACAGGAACTCCTTATTATTGTGCTCCTGAAATATGGAAAGAACAACCATATAATGATAAATGTGATATTTGGAGTATAGGTTGTATTATTTATGAAATTTGTAGTTTGAGACCTCCTTTTAAAGGAACTAGTCTTGATAATTTATATTATAATATTAGTTTAGGCAAATATTATCCTATTCCTTATATTTATTCTAGTGATTTAAGTAAATTAATTTCCTATATGATTGTTATTGATGCTAGAAGAAGATTTAATGCTAAAGATTTAATTTCATGTGATATTATTAAAAAAAGAATTAAAGGTTTTTATGAAGGAGGAAAAAAAGCTTTATTAATTCAAACCATCAGAATGCCTAAAGATATTAAAGATGTTAATGAAAAATTACCTAAAGCTAGATATGAAGAAAGAGATGGAATGAAGGATTCTGATAAAAATTTTGCACTTGGTAATAAAGGAAAGGTATTTATTGATAAAATGGAATATAAAGGTAAATTACAACAAGGGAATAATAATTATATCAATGCAAATAATAATTTAAATGAGGGAAAATTTTATAATTTAGATAATAGAAATAATAATCAATATAAACCTTATATTATGGATAATAGAAATAATAATCAATATAAACCCTATATTTTGGATAATAGGAATAATAATCAATATAATAATTATAATATAAATAATTATCATAATAATAATAGAAGTCCTAATCCTTATAATTATTATAATAATAATAATAATTATAACAATTACCATCATCACAATTTCAGTAATGATATTAGAAGTCCAAATGAGAATAAATATGCATATTTAAATAAATACGATAATAATATGAGACTTAAAAGTCAAGATAATCAAGTTGAAAAAGCAAAGACTCCAAAAGTTTATATTCAACAATTTCAAAATCCTGCGACAAGAGCTAAAGTTAGTCAAAGAAAGGAAAAATATGAAAAAAGTTTAAAAAATGAAAAACCAGTTACACCAATGTTTGGGAATTATAATAATTATAATAATAGAAATTATATTAATAATGATTATAATAAAAATTATCCTTCAAATAATGATAAAAAAGATTATAATTATTACAAACAAAAAGCACAAAAAGAAAATGAGAATAGAGTAAAAATTGAAAATGCAATGGATGATATTTTATCAGATTATTTAAAAAGAAATGACAATAATAATAACAATAATAATAACAATTATAATAACAATTATAATAATAATTATATTAGTAATGATTCAGGAAGAAGAACTCCAATAAGTAAAGCTCCAATCTATAATTATCCTTCTAATAATAGGAATAAATATAATTATAATTATAGAGAAGAAAGAAATAATAATGATGATAAATATATGAATTATATAAATGATAAAAGAAGAAATGATTATTATAATCAAAATAATAATCCATATTTAGAAAGGAGAAATAATTATAATCAAATTAAACAATCTAATAATTATGATAATATTTATGGTGTTTTAGGACAAAATAATTATAATAATAATTACAGAAATTATTTTAATTAAATTTTTATCAATTTAAATTTTATATATCGAAATATTTTATTTATTAAAATTATAAAAAAATATCATTAATCCAATATTGATATTATATAATATTTATTAGGAAAAACTCCAACAAACATTTTATCATTATTTATATATTTGCAAATAATAGGTTTATTTTCATCAGATGATTTTCTGTTAAAAGTTTGAATTATTTTTTTTCTTTTTAATTCATAAGAATAAATTTCACAAATATTATTTTCAAAATATTTCATTCTAAGAATACATTCTTCATATTTTAAATTATGAATTATTATAAATTTAATTAAATCAACATAATATAAGTCTATATTATCTATAATAATTGCAATATTTTTATTTGTATTTAAAATTAAAATTTGAATTTTATTATAATTATCATAATTTAATCTTGTTTTAATTTCATTTTTTAAAACTAAAAAATTAACAAGAGAATTAGTTTTTCTTCTATAAATCATAAATTTAAATTGAGTTAAAATTAATAAATTAAATTTAAATTTTTGAACTTTTAAAATATTATTTCCTATTAAATTATTATTAACAAAGACTTCAGTAAAATTATTAATATCATAAAATCCGATTTTTTTATTTTTATAAGCACAAATTAATCCATTTTCTAATTCAACACATTGAATTGGTTTAATTGAAATATCATTTGAGAAATTAATTAAATTATTCTTAAAAATATTTTCTGGAAATTTATGTCCTCTAATATTATTATGATCACAAAAAAGAAAATATTCATTTTCTTTATCTTTTATAAAATAATATATTAAATTATTCTGTGATTCAAATTTATTATAATATTTCCAATTTCTTTCTCTTAAAAGAATATCTGATTGAAAATGAAAATTTAAATTAATATTATAAATTAAATAATTTTCATTAGTCCTATCCGAGAAAAAAAATTTGAAATATCTTTTTTTTTCAGAATGTAAATTTGAAGATATTAAATTTCCATTTAATAAATCAGTAAAGTTATCATCATATAATTCATAAGAATTATTTGAATTAATTAATAAAGAACACATTAACTTATTTTGTTTATTTAAATTAGAAAAAAATAATCTTAATTTAATTGAATTTTCATTTAAAAGAAAATGAAAAATAATATTTCTTCTTGGAATTAATTCATTATTTATCATAATAAAATCAACTAAAAAAAAGTTTCTTGTTCCAATATCAAAATAATAGAAAAAATCTTTATTTAAAGGATAATATCTTCTTAAATTATCTTCATTAATTAAAAAAATATGTTCATTATCTTGATAATTAATATTTTGAAAATTTTCTAAGGAAATTATATAACTATTTGGAATTCCACAAACTATAATTTTATTATTGTGAATTGAAAAACAATATTTTGTTAAATGATTAATATTTCTTTTTATTGCTTTTTCATTTAAAGAATATATTATAGAATAATTTCTATTTGATATTATTGAAATTAAAATTAAATCTTCATTTATTTTAAATATTTCATTAAATATATTAATATTATTATCATTTTGAATGAAAGGTGATATAATTAATGTTTGGTTAATATTATTATTCTCATGTTCATATATTATTAAACAATTATTTTGTTTTAAAATACAAAATTTATTATTTGATAATATACAAAAAGAAAATTTAATAGTGTCTTTTTCTTCAAAAATTGGAATTGCTTGTTTATTATTTATTAATAATTTTTCATTGTAAATAGAAAAAATATATTTTTCATCTTCTGAAAAATAAAAGATATAAAATAAATTATTTGAAATTTTTTCAAATTTAATTTTTGATTTTTTATAATTTTCAATAGGAATTTTAGTAAATAAACATTTTTTAATTGAAACATTGAAAAAAAAAGAATAAATAATAAATTTATTTTTTGTCAAAGCAATAAATAAATCATTATTTAACATGATAATATCATAAGCACCTTCACTTATAAAACAAGATTCTTTTATTAATAAAAAATATTTTTTTGGAAATTTATAATTATTAAAATATTTTTCACTTTCTTTTAATATTATATTATTTGAATTTATATTATTTGTTTTATTTGAATAAGAATAATTCACTACTTCATTTTTAATTAAAGTTTCAATTATTTTTGTTAAATTTCTTTTTATGTCTTTTGAATGATAATTTTCTAATTTAACTCCAATATTATTATTCCCCATATAAATTATTATTTTTATTAAAATAATAAAATATATTATTTAAAATATATTATTGTTCTTCAACTAATTTTCAATTTTTATTCTTCTTTCTTTTATTAAATGAAATATTATATTTGATAAAAGTTATTGTATTCTTGTTCTTTCATTTTTCTCTTTATTTTCTATTCTTCTTTCTTTTCTTTAAATTTAAACAATTATTTAATCTTATGTTAACTATTTTTTTGTTTACTTTGTTTCTTATGTTGATGATAAGAGACTTAATGATAAAATTATGATTGGTAAATCTCATTTAAATAAAAATAATTTTTATCAATAAAAATTTATCGAAAAATTATTTTTTATTTTATTAATTATTCCAAAAAAACTAAATTGTTTTCAAAATTCCATAAAATAATGAAATAAACAAAAAACAATTGAAGATTTAAGAACAAATCCACATATATCGAAAACCAAAAAATTATTTGTGACATAATTATTAATTTAAAAAAATAAAAACTAATTTCTTATCCAATTAAGTAAAACAAATAAAAAAAGTAATAAAAAAAATTAAAAATAATTATTCAAATTTCAAAAAGCGAAATGTCTCAATCACCTAAAAGAGAAAATTTTTCAGAAAAAAAGAATATTTTAATGACAGAATCACCAAATCCAATAATTAAAAATGAGAAAAAGGAAGAAAATAATAAAAAAAGAAATTCTTTTTCAAATGTATTAAATAATAAAAATTTTATAGAAAAAAAAAATATATTTAAAGGAGATTCTTCTCCAAATTATAATTATTATTATAATTCTTCTCCAATTGTAGATTATTATTCTGGAATAACAATAAATCATAATTATTATACTCCTGATGATATTTATAAAAAAAAAGAAGATTTTTTTGAGAAAAATAATATAAATAGTAAAACAATGCCTTTCTCTTATAATAATAATAATAGTAATTTTAATTTAGAAAATAAAAAAAACAATAATTATTTAAATACTTTTAATATTTCACCTGGTAATTTTTTTAATAAAACTGAAAATTCTCCATTATTTAATAATGATAATAATAATAATAATAATAATAATTTAAAAATTGGAATTTTAGGAAATCAAAATTCTTTTATTTATAAAAATTTACAAGAAAAATTTGAGGGAAATAATGTTGATATTGTAAATGAAGCTGATGATGATATTGATGATGATGATGATGATGATGATGAAGATGAAGATGATAAAAAAGAGACGATTGAAAAAATTGATAGTGAAAAAAATGATAATGATTTAATTGAAAAAAATAAACTTAATTATTTATTAAATTTAGATAATGATGATAAAGATGATTTAATTAAGAAAAATAATAATATTGAT
>JAJJLU010003644.1:0-42481 GCA_023807065.1 Isotricha intestinalis
AAAATATAAATTTTATTAAATAAAAAATAAAAAAACAATTAATATTTAATGTATGTGGGGATGGGGATATCTAAATATATATTTTAACATTAAAAATTCCATAGTATAAAATATATATTTCTAAAAAGAGAAATCTTAAATAAAATTAAACTAAATAAAAATATAATCATCATTATAAGGGATTAAACATTAAATATTTAAATTAATTAATAAATTAAAAATAAATAAAATTTAAATTAAAAAAATTAGTTTAAAATTGCTTAAAATTTATAATTATAAAAATGATGAATTTTGATAATAATTTGTAAGTTTAAATTTTTTTAATGTTTTTAGTTCAAATTCAAATTCAAATTCTTTTGAATCAACAAATTCTCAAAAAACAAAAATATTTAAAATTAATGAATTTAATAGTGATTATTCAAAATATAATAAAGTGAAAAAATCACGAAATTCAATTTTTGACAGAAAAATATTAAGAAAACAATCAAAAAGTAAAACAGTATTAATAAAAGTTCCATTAATTCAAAAGGAAAAATTAAAAGAAATTAAAAAGAGATTTTATTCTGAACAAGATCTTGAAAATTTTAAAAATTATAAAAAATATTTAAAAAAAAAAAGAAATGGATTTCAAAATAATTTTGAAAATTTTTTTTCAGGTTCTGAAAATTCTTATTCTAGTACTTATAATTCAACAAATAGAACTAAATTTATTTCTGAAAAAAATATTAAAAAACCTTCTTTATTATTAAATCAAGATAACACTCTTTTTTCTAAATTTCAACAAGGAATGAAATTAATCAACATTAATAATCCAATTAATAATAATAAATTATTAAAAAAATCAAGACATTCATCTCAATCTATGAAAAATGTATTTTTAAATCCAAATCTTTTTAATAATAATAATAATGAAAAAAGAAAAAATTTAAATTATCTTACCCAATTTTTATCAAATGAACAAAAATTTTTTGAATCTAGAAATTTATCAAATAATATTCCAATTAAATTAGTAAAATTTAAAACTAGAAATTTAAATCCATTATATAGTACTTTATCATATAATTCATCATTAATCAAAGAAAAAAATAAAAGAAAATCAATGGAAATTAATTGTAATGAAAAAAAAGTAAATTTAAGTTGGAATAAATTAAATAAATCTAATATAGAAAAAAATAAAAATATTCTTTTAAAAAGAAATGATTGTAATAATAGTGATTTAAATATTGACAAAGAAAAATTTCAAAATTTTATAAGAAAACAATCAATTGAAAGTATTAATAATCTTAAATATGGATTTATATCAAATTTTAAAAAGAGAAAACCTCGAGAAGGAAAAAAAAAAAAATCTAAAATTTATAAAAGACAATTATCAAAAATTTCTGAAAGTTCTAAAAATGAATTAAATGAAATTAATGGAAATAAATATAAAAGTCAAAAGATAATAATTGATATTAGTAAAAGAAGAAAAGCTAAAATAAATATATTTAATTTTTCTAATTCTGAAGAAGAAAATAATGAAAATAATATTTTTTCTGGAAATTTAAGTTCAAATAATGAATATAAAAGTAAATCTCAAAAATTTTTGGATTTTTATACGAAATATTTTCAGTTTAAACATAAGAATTTAAAAGAAAAAATGAAAAAATTTTTGGAAGATGAAATTGAAGTCACTTTAAATATGATTGATTCAAGGAATTATCATCAAAAAAAAAAATATATTGAAAATATACAAGAAGGAATTAAAATTAATTTAGAATGTAAAAAAGATAAATATCCACATCAAACAGATAATTTTTTTATTGTTAAAAATTCAATAAAAGACAATAATTTTAAAGTTATTCATAAAAAACAGGAGAAATTTACTTTAGATTATAAACCTAAAATATTAAGACATTCAACTCCTTTTTGTTATAAATTTCAAAAAATAATATCATTTGAAATAAAAGATTTAATATTAAATAAAAAGAGAGTTAAAGAATTAATTAAAAAATACTTTGAAATTGATTTAGTTCAAAAAATTATTGATGAAAATTATTTTCATAATGATTATAAAAATGAAGAAAAACCAATAATAGAAAATTTCAAAAGAAAAAATAAAAAAAGATTAAAAACATTAAAACAAAAAAATAATACAATTTTAGAAACTTTAATACCATATTTAGATAATTTACCAAGAGAAGATTTTTATTTCATATTAAAATTTTGTCAAATAGATTATGATTATCATATAATTCCAGATAAATTTCAAATAAAATTATCAAAAATAAAATTTAGATTTCCTAATATACATTTTTCTACTTCAAAATTAAAACTAAGTTTAAAAAAACAACAAAATATTTTTCGTTCGGAATCTCAAAAAGATAAATTAAAAATTTTAGATAAAAATTTATTAAAAAAAGCTTTAAAAAATGGGAATTATTTTGAAAGAAAAAGTCCAAAAGACAAAAAGAAAAAATTATTAACAATAAGAACATTAAAAAATACATATAAACAAATATATCAAAGAATAATAGAAAGAAGACATACTCAAATAAGAGGAAATAAATTAAATATGATATCAAAAGCAAATGAATTAAAGTATAAAATAATAAAATCACTAAATTCTCATATAGATGAAATAATCTTTTATATAAAAGATAGAAATTATCCAGGATTTATTTCAACATTTGAAAAATATATATTAGATCCAGATATAAGAGATTCAAATGGTAATTCATTATTAAGTTTAGCAGTTCAAAGTAATTCTTTTCAAATAGTAAATTATTTATTAAATATTGGTGCTGATCCTAATATTAGTAATGATAATTATAATACTCCTTTACATTTTGCTTTAACTTTTCATAATTATGAAATTGCTGATATGCTTATTCAAAGAGGAGCTAATGAAAAAGCTTCTAATAAAAGAGGCATGACTCCTTGGCAATGTTTAGATAATGGATTTTCTATCATTTAATTTTTATCATTTTATTTATTTTTTGTATTTTTTTTATATTAACTTTTATTCTAGGTATTTTAGGATATTTTATTTAATTTGATTTTTTATTTTTATTTGAATTAGTTATTTTATTTAATATATTCAATAATTTTAAAATATCAGTTTTTAATTACTTTTAAATTTTGATTTATATTTTTAAAAATGAAAAATAGGCTTTAGATTAATAAATAGTTTTTTCCACTATAAAATAATTTTCGAAAAAAATGAAAAAAGAGATAAATGAGAAATAAAAAAAGAAAATAGATTGAATCTTGAAATGAATTTTTAAATAAAGAAAAAAACAAAAAAAGTAATTTTTATTTTTTTTATTATAGTGATTTTGTTTTATATGTTAATTATATTTTTTAAATTAACCTTATTTATATTTTAAATATAAAAAAAGATAAAATCAATTATTAATTATTCATAATATTTTTAAATAATAAATTTCCCCAAAATTTTGATTTGTTAAAACCCCAAATTAACAATTGCTTTTTGTTTTAGTTTTATTTTCACTCTTTATAATATTAATTTAGTAGGATATTGTTTTTCAAATTTGTTTTACTTTAATTGTTTCATTACTATTTCATTGATATCACTGTTTTTAAAATAATATAATAAATATTCAAATATAATTAAAAATATAATTATTTTTTAAAAAAAAAAAATAAAAATATCTCTTTTTTTCAAAAAAAAATGAAAGAAATTGACAATGATTCGGAAAAAGAAGAAGGTCAATCTGAAATTTCAAAATTCGAAAAATCAGAAAAGTTCAATAAAATTATAGATGCAATAAAAGATTTTTTTACATGTAAAAGTTGTAAACACTTAATATCAAATTCTTCAATTTGTGAAAAATGTTTATCCTTTTTTTGTAAAAATTGTGGTGACTTATTTGCAGAATGTCCACTTTGTATGGCATCACCATATAAATCAACTATAAATGAGGATTTAAATTATGTAATAAGTAATTTATTTTCAAATGGAAAAATAATACAAGGAAATATAAACTTTACAATATTATTAGCCGCAGATTTAAATTCATTATATAAAGAAAATAAAATAAAAAATATAATAAAAGGAGAAGATGAAGATTATGAATCTTTTTCTTCAGAACTTAGAGTAAGTATGATAGAAAATTTAGCTGAAATATCTTTTTCTTCTGATTTTGATACCCTCGAAGAAACTTTTTCATATACAAATTTATTAGATGTGATATCTAAAGAAAGTAAATTAATGAATGATAAAATTAATGAAACTAAAAAGAATAATCCTGAAAAATTTATTGATATTGAAACAGCTTTATCAAAACCTCCTAATTCAGATTTATTTATATCAGGTATAATGGCAAAATATTTAATTAATGAAGGAATTAATGTAGCAATAGAAAAAGAGAGTTCTGAAGCAGTAAAATCTTCAGTGATGAATTGGTTAGTTACAGGAATATATAAAAGTAAAATAATATCTTTACATTTTGATTTTGGTAAAGAAATGAATAATCTAATATTAACAAATAAGAAATTAAAAGAAAACTTTATAAAAACGTATATATCAGTAATAAGTGAAAAAATAAAAGTAAATTATCAAGATTTACATTTTATGTCAATGTCAAAAGGATCTGTAAGCTTAAACTTATCAACGGTTGAGAGTTTTGATGAAATATCATTAGATGAGTTACAAAGAGAATATAATGAAATAAAAGATATATCATATAAATTATTATTAGAAGGTTGTTTAATATCAAGAGAACTATTTGATACAAGATGGAATAATAGAGATGGAGGATGGGCAAAGAAAGGTGAAATGAGAGGAGGAAGAAATTATGATCCTCCAATAGGTTGGTTAGGATATGGATTAAAAGTATTAAATAAATATGATGAAGGAAATAATACTTGGTTAGGAATGGAGAATAAGAAAGGTGAATGGTGGGTTGCTTATCATGGTACTGCAAGATGGGAAAATGATAATAAAAAGAAATTAACAATTCCGAAAAATATTATTGAAGAAGGATTTAAAGTTGGAGCGAATCAAGTACATGAAAGTTTTCATAACATTAATGAATTAAGTAATAACAAATATTCTACTGTTGGAAGAGGAGTTTATTTAACTGATCAGATTGATATTGCTAAAAGATATTCAGGTATTTTTGAATATGATAATCATCGATATAATTTGGTTTTTATGTGTAGAGTTTGTCCTGAAGAAGTCAGAATCTCAGTAAATCAAAAAAATTATTTTGTTGTTAATCCTAGTGATAATTGTGTTAGACCTTATAGAATTTTATTAAAGGAGATAAATGCAAACTCTAAATGTATTTTATTTTAAAATTCTTTTTTCAGGTAAATTATTTTAATTATCATTCAATATAACATTAAATTATATTTTATTATAATTTAAAATGAAATTTACTTTGATTCTTTTATTTTTTAATTGAATATGAATTTTAAGAAAAATAAATAATAATTAAACTGTTCAAATATTTAATTAATTGATTTTTTATATGGAAAAAAAATAAATTTATATTCTTATCTCTTGTTAATAATTATTATAATTTAAGTGTTATATTTTTATAATTTAATTTATTTTTATTTTTGAAAGGTTATTTATTTATATAAAAAATATTTAAAAAATAAAAAAGATTAATATTTAGTTTTTATTTATTTTTTTATTTTTCAAATCTAAATGTATTTTTGAACATGAATAACTTATTTATTTTTTTGTAATTAAATAAAAAGTTATATATTATATCTATTGTTATAAATTGTTTAGAAATTATCTTTTAACTTTTTTTTTCTTTTTTCATTTATATTTCATAATTAATTTTTTTAAATTTTTTTTTCATTTTAATTGATATAAATTTTTTTAATAAATTATTTTGGGATATTTTTATACTTTGAAATTATAATTTTTATATTTTTATCATGTAATATTTATCTTTATAATTTATTAAAAAACTTTATTATAAAACATCAATTATATAAATAAGTAAAATTTGAATTTCACAATGAAAATTTCAATATTATATTTCCGTTAAAAATTAATAAACAAAACTTAAAAGAACAAAAAAAAAAAACCAAAGAAAAGAAAAAAAGAAAATAAAAGAAAATAAAGTCTAAAATATTAAAAATAAATATAAAAATTTTAATAAATTTAGGATAAAAAAATTATATTTAACAAAAAAAAATGAAAACACAATCAAAAAGAAATGATAATTTACGAACAGCATCAATAACAATAGACAATGATAATGAAATAAGGGAAAAAAAATCTAAATTATTTTTTCCTCGTCTTTTCTCAGATTGTAGTTTAGAAGAAACAGGAAGAAAAACAGTAATTCCATCATATGAAGAAGATTGTTTTGAAAAATTAAAAAATATTCGTTCTAATATTGTTAATTTAAGACAAAAAGTTTCTTCTTATTCTAAACTATATGAAAATTTATCTTTTCAAATTGAAAATGGAATTACTAATTTACCTAAAGAAGAAAGTTTATTATTAAATGAAAATAAAAAATTAAAAGAAGAAAATTTATTTTATCAAAGTGAAAATATAAAATTAAAAAATAAAATATCTGAATTAGAAAAAGAAAATCAAAATATGATTTCTAAATATAAAGAAAAGTATTTAAAAGAAATGAAAGAATTAGAAAAAATTTTTAATGAAAGTTTAAATGATAAAAATAAAGAAATAGATTCATTGAAAAAAAAACAAGAAAATTTATTAAATAAAATAGAATATATAAAAGAAACTTTTTCAAAAGAAAAAGAATATTTAATAAAAAATAATGAAGAAATTATAAATAGTAATTTAGAATTACAAAGACAAATAGGTAATTTATTTTATAATAAATGGAATAATAAGTTGAGTAAATTTAAAAAATTTAATTTAAAAAAAAAAAATAATTCAAGAAAAAGAAGTGAAGATTTAGAAACTGTAATTGAAGAAGATAAATCTGATTCTATTATAAATGGTGATTTAAAAAAAAGTTTAAGCTCTAGTAATTCTAACATTTGTAGTGATATAAATCAAAAATTGTAAAATAGTTTTGATAAAAAAAATAAAGATTTTTATAAATAATGAGTAGTTAATTATTTTTCATTCTTTATTACGTTTTTTTTAATTTTATTTTTTGTATATGAAGTTTAAATAGTTATAAAGTTAAATTATTATTGAGAAATTGGGTTTGATTTTAAAAAAAAATTTTTTACTATTAGAAATATTATTTAAAAGTTTTTTATTTAAGAAGAAAAAAATAAATATTAAAATAAATAATGAATATAATTTCTTTAATGATTTATGAAACAAGAAATAGAAATTGCATTTTCAATTAATAAAAAGTCAATTAACAAAAATTATGATTTTCTTCTTAATTAATAAATATTATTAAGTATAATCATCAAAAAAAAGATGTATATAAAAATTGATTGAAAATTATTTAACCTTCATTTGATTATTTAATTCATATAAATCTGTAAATTTAATGTTTTCAGATTTAACAAATTTTAAAAATTCAAATGTTAAAAACTCAAATTTTCAGTTTCTTTCTAATGAAAAAAATTTCATTGAATTAAATGATCATTTTTATATTTTTAAAAGATATTCAAAATCAAGATTTTTCAATAAAAAAGATGAAGAAGAAGTTCAAATAAATAAAGATACTAATAATAAAAAAATAATAAGTTAACAAAAAATATAAATTTAAATAATAAAATAAATTTAGATAATGAGTTTTTAAAATTAAAAAAGCAAAAAAATGAAAAAACTCAAACAGAAAGAAAAGGAGATTGGACTTGTTTTTTTTGTCAAAATTTTAATTTTGCTTTTAGATATAATTGTAATAGATGTCAAAGAACAAAAAATGAAACAGTAATTATGTTAAATAAACTTTATTTTTTAAATTTAGAATATACAAATAAAATAGGTAACAAATTTTAAAAGTTTTAAAATTATTTTGTATAATTATTCTAGAAAGTAAAAAATAGAATAATAAATTAATATCATAAGAAAACCGCATATTGACTATTATTATATATATATTCACTTAAATAGTTATTTCAATTTAATTATATTATTAATTATTATTTAAAATAAAGTTAGTTTTAACTTCTTTTAATTTTTTTTTAACAAAAAAAAAAATGATTCAAAAATTCTTAAAAAGAAAACAATCTATATTTCAAAAATATTAACCTTAAAAATTTTTAATTTATCCCAAAAAAACAATAAAAAGATTAATAATTAAAAAATAATATAAAAAAAAGAAAAAAAAATGTTCTTTCATAATAATCTTCGTAATTTAGAAGAAAACGTAATAAATATAAATAATCCAAATGTATTAAAAGTGAATTATGGAAAGAAAAAAAAAGACACAGTATGTAAATATTGGTTAGAAAATCGTTGTAGTAAAGGAGAATCATGTGAATTTTTACATAAAAATATTCCAGAAAAATTACCAGAATGTCCTCATGGAATAAATTGTAAAAAACAAGGACAAGGATGTCCTTTTAAACATACTCCTAAAATTAAAAAAGAATGTATTCTTTATACTAATGGTTATTGTAAAGATGGTAAACTTTGTAAGAACGAACATATTTTTAAAACAATTTGTATTAATTATTTACTTGGATTTTGCCCTGATGGACCTAATTGTAAATTTTATCATTTAAAAAGTTTAATTAATCCTGTTCAAGATAATATGCAATATTTAAGTAAAGGGAAATAAGTGTTTTGTTCTTTCTTTTTTTTATATTTTTTTAATATTTTCAGATTTTTTTATATAAGATCAATTATTTATTTTAATATTATTAAATTTAAATTATACTTTTTTTTTCTTAATAAACTATTATTTTTGCTTTTTAAAAATTAAAAAAATAGATTTCCTTAAAAATATGACAATTAAACAATAATAATATGTTTCCAAATACTGAAAAAATTATAATCAAACACAAAAAGTAATACTGAATTCGAAATAATTAAGTTTTTATTGTTTTTAGACTTAATACTATTTATATCATTAATATACATAATATATATATAGATAAAAAATTAGAAAAAGAAGAACAATCAGAATAAAAATTCAAATTTTCTTCCAAAATTAATTTAAATGGTATATATGAGGAAATGGAATAAGATTAATACTCATACCATTATTTAGATATCCAAATGAAAATATTTCATGATTAAATCCAATATTATATATTTATTTTGCTTTTTCTTTAGTTTCTTCATATCATAATCATTTGATGAAAACCTTAATGATTGATGAAGATTATTTAATTTTAATATTATAGCTATATTACTTTAATTGCAAAAGTTTATTTAATATTTTATTATTAATAACTTTTTAATGGGTATTATGATACTTTTCGAGCTGATGACTTTATTTTATCTAATATATTTTTTTTTTTAGTTTTTTTAATTAAAATTTAAAATAAAAAAATTTTATTTTATGTATTGAATAAAACATCTAAAAATTTATAAAAATTGCTTTTGTTTTCAATAATGGTATTATTATAATAATCATTATTATTTGAATAATAATTTTGATAAATTCTTTGATTATTATTTCCAACATAATTTTGAACTTCATCTTCATTAATTAATTTTAATAAAATTCCATTAAAATTATTTCCTTCTTTTTCCCAAGAAGCTGTAGCAATTCTTATTATTTCATCAGATTTATATTTTATTATTGCAATTTTATCTTGATAATTTTTATAAAAATATTGAATTTCTCCGAATTTAGCAAAAAAATTATAAATCATTAAATCATTTCTTTCATTAATACCAGTTAAAAGAATATAATATTCTTTTATCAAATTATTTCTGAATGAATTTGTATAATTAGAATTTGTTCCAAATTGAAAATTTTGATAATTATTATTTTTATATCTTGATGTTTGATTATATTTATTTGAAGTATTAGGAAGAGAAGTGAATTGAAAATTTGATGGAGAATTAAACATTTTTTTAAGTAAAATATAATTTAAATATAATTTAATTTTAATTATTTAAAATAATTCATTCATAATATTATTTCCATTGTTACTTATTTATTCAAATAAATTTTTTGTAAATTATCAATCAAAACAATTTCTTTTATAATTAAATCAATTTCTAAATATCAAAAAACTAAGATCACATATATAATATTTGTTTGATTAATTATTTTTTACTTTCTAAATCATTAACTTCACTATAAAATTAATATTAAAAAATTAGAAAAAAAATGATTTTATTTTAATTGTCAAATACTTTTTTATAATGATAAATCAAATATTATGATAAAAAGATATGTATTGCTTATAATAATTTTAAAATACTTGATTAAATTTTTTTTAAATTTTCTGAAAGTAAAAAATATATAAATTGAAAAAAATGGAAAATCCCAATACAAATCTTTTAATAACTGAGAGTCCAAATATAAAAATAATACCTTTGAAAAATTATAAAAAACCTAATTTAACAACAAGTGATAATACATCAAATACACAAAGATCGTTAAGTTCTTTTCCAAAACAAAAAAGAATTTTTGATTTTCAAAATCCTCAATATATGTATCCTTATAACTATAGTGGAAATTCTTATTTAAGAAATAATTTAGAAAGATATATGAATGATATAATACTTAATCCAAGAAAAGTAGAACCATATATTGTTCCTTATACTCCTAAAATGATAAATATAATAAATAAAAATAAAAATTATGTTGAAAAAGTTCAAAACAATATTTGGGAATATAAACATTTATTACCAAAACCAAAACCATATAAAAGAAGTAAATTAATGCAAATTATTTCTAATCAATTTTATCCTTATGAAATTAAAATGAGTAATATAATAAAAAAAAAGAAAATTGAACTTTATCGTCCTAATTATTTTAAAAAATTTTAAATTTATTTATTTTATTTATGTTTATAATGGTATTTATTATTAAATATTATTCATCATTTTTTATTTAAAAAAATATTAAAGCTTTTAAAAATAAAAGTATAATTATATTTTTTATTAGAAAAAAACATTAATAAATACTCTTTTAAATTATATTTTTTTAAATTTTTTAGTTTTCTTTATTTTTCAATGAATTTCTCATTTTATAAATTAAAAATTATTTTTAATTAAAATCTTTTTTCTCTATATCTAATATAATGTATTAAATACGTATTCTCAATTTAAATAAATAATATTTAAAAACTAAAAAATCAATTTATCAAATTTACTTTATTATATCATGTATTAAATTCATCAGGAAAATTTTGATCAACAAAATAATTTTGAATTTTTGAGAATTGTTCTCTTCTTTTTTTATTCTTATTATATATATCTTCATTTTCTTTAAATAAAATATCATAATCAATTTGAATTTTTCCAATCTCTAATTTCATTTCTTCAATTTTTTTTTTTAATTCATCAATACTCATTTTATTAATTTTAGAATCTTCTTCACTAATATTTGAATTATCTTTATTTATAATAATATTATTTTTTTTTTTAATTTTTTCATTTTCGATTTTTGTTTCTTTTAATTCTTGTTTAGTTTTTATTAAAATTTCATTTAAACTATTAATAAATCTTTTCATATGTTTATCTTCATATTTTAAATAATCAGATTCAACTCTATATATTTTTATTAAATTATCTAAAGAAAATTCCTTTGATTCAATATATTTTTTTATATTTTGTAAAATTGAAACTTGTTCTTTAACTTCTTCATTTGTTTTTAAATTATCTATTGGCATTAATTCAGAACGAGATTTTTTTTTTATTTTTTTCTCTTTATATTCTATTGTTTTTTTATAATATAAAATTACTGAAATTGAAGAATTTATTGATTTATTTATTTCAGAACATGAACTTCTTAAATTTATAATATCCTTTAAATTTAAATATGGTAATATAAAACATATTAATTGTATATGATTTAAATATTTAAAGAAATAACTATTTTCATTTATGTTTTTCATTCTATCATATTCAAAAAACAAATTTAAAACTTCCTTTGTATCATTTATAAGATCTTGATTAATATCATCTGTATTCATAATGATAAAAATAAATAATAAAATATATCATTAAATGAAAATAATCATTTTTTTAATTTTTTTTAATTGATATTTTTATTCAATTTTATATGGTGATTAATATTAATTATAAGTTATGTTTTTTTATTTGATTAAATGATTTGATAAATTGAAAATAATTATTAAAATATAATCTCTATAATTTCTACTATTTCTTTTCTTTTTATGTTTTTTTATATCATTTACACATAATTAATAAATATGATGATAATATTCTCTTTTTATATTTGAATAATAATCAGTCAAAGTTTCATTCAGTGAATTTTATTAAATTTAAACTTTATGTTATTTATTCTTAGTCAAAAATATGTTATTATTGTAAATAATTTCCTGATTAAATTTGAATGATAATTTCTATTAATAATATAAAGTTAAATGAGGAAAAAGGAGATCAATATATTTTTTAAAACAATTTATTTTTTTATATTAAATATACATAATTTTGAATTAAATAAAAGATAACATTTTAATTTTATTTTTCCAAATTCATAAAAAGTTTTTAAAATAATTAATTCTATTTGCTAATATATTAATAGTTTATCTTTTCTAAATATTATAATAAAAAAAAGTTTAAAAATTTAAAACAAATAATTTCAATTATAAATAAAAAAATTATAAAAAAAACAATAAACAAAACTTCTTTAACTTCAAAAAAAACAAAACAATCAAAACCTTTATGACATTTTTCCAAAAAAAAATTTAAAATAATAAATAAATAAAAAATAAATATTTTATCAAACAAAAATAAAAAAAAAAAATATATAATTTTCCATGGAGCAACCCCGAAGTTTTTGGGACAAACTACTTGATTGGATTCGAAGTTTATTTTTTAACAAAGAGTTAGAATTAACAATATTAGGATTACAAAATGCAGGAAAGAGTACATTTGTGAATGTATTAGCCACAGGTAAATTTGACGATGATCAAATACCAACAATAGGATTTAATTTTCGTAAATTAAAGAAAGGGAAAGTAGAATTTAAAATGTGGGATTTAGGAGGTCAACCTCGTTTTAGAGATAGTTGGGAAAAATATTGTAGAACTTCATCTGCTATTGTTTTTGTTATTGATAGTGCTGATTCTGGAAATTTTGATGTTGCTAAAATTCAACTTCAACAAATTTTCCAATGGCCTTCTGTTGAAGGAGTTCCTCTTCTTGTTCTTGGAAATAAAAATGATCTTCCTAATGCTTTAGATGAAAATGGAATCATTCATGCTATGGAATTAGATAAAATTAAAGATAGAGTTGTTGCTTGTTATTCTATCTCTTGTAAAAATTTAAATAATATTGATAATGTTTTGAAATGGTTAAGTAATGTTAAGGCCAAGAAATAAAAATTATTTTTTTTTTCTTTCTTTCTTTCTTTTTATTTAAAATATTTTAATATAATTGTGATATTAAGATTTGTTTGTGGCTTATTAAGGATTTTTATTCATAGCTTTTTTTGGAAATAGAGATTTTTATTTAAGATTAAATTTTGAATTTTTTTTTTTGAAGGATTTTTTTAACTTTTGATTTTTTTTTTTGGTTGAAAACTCATTTTTATATTTCAAATAATACTAAACTTATATTTATTTTATTATTGTTGATATTACTAGGAAAAAAGGATTTAAAACACTTTAAAATAAAAAAATAAATAATTCATTGTGAATGAATTAATGTTATTTATAAGTAAAGATTTTTTTAATTTTTGTTCTTATTTATTAATAAAGTTTGTTTTTAATAATATTTAATTTCAATATAATACTTTTAATTTATTATTTTTAAAATTAAATTTAAATAATATGTCACGAGTAAATTCAATTAATAGAAGTGGAAGTGTACCTAGATTAATTAGTTATACTCAATCTAATAAAGAAAGAAATTTTTGGGATTTTCAAAAACCACCAAGTGAAATATTACCTTACGAAATAAATGGAAAAGGTAAAAAATATATTAATACTCCTCTAAGTGGAGAAATCAATAATTTTAGAAATAAACATATTTTTCCTCAACCTAACACAAAAAGAACAATAAATCCTTTTTATGCTCCTAAAGAAAAAATAATTCCAAAAAGCAAATCATCTCTTAATATTAATGAATATAAATATCAAAATAATAATAATTTCCTTCATTCATCTTTTTTAAATAATAAATTATTTCCTTCAAAGAAGAGAAATACAAATTTATATAAAAATAATTTTTCAATTGATAACAATGATGAAATAAGTAAATATATGAATAATAATAATAATAATGATTTTTATGAAGATCCATATTCAAAAAAAAGACAAATTAAAAATTCATTATTTACTCATTATAAAACCACAACTCAAATAATAAATTTACCAGGAGGAATAAAAAGAAATCAAAAAGAAATAAACGATGATAAATCAATGATGGATATTAAACCAAAAACAAAATTAAATTATCCTAGTTTTTCTCTTAAAATTAAAGAAGATTTTAAATCTAATGTTTCTTGCTTACCTAATACAATGACAAAATATTATGAAATTCCTAAAAAAATTAAACCTCCAAATCCTAAAAGATATGCTAATAATGATATTTTTTTAAGAAAGAACATGAATCATAATTATAATTATTTTAATAATTCTACAGGAAAAAAATTTAATAAATTTAAACAGAATAATGATGAATGTAGAAATTCAAGTGATATGTATTCTTATAATAATGGAATAAGAACTCATTATAGAAATTATAGTCAATTTAGTCTAGGTTAAATTATTGAATAATTCCTTTAAAAAAAATTAAAAAAAATATATATATACTTTTTTATTTAATAAAAAAACAATAATTTTTTATAAACTGAACAAAAATGAATTCAGGTATTCGTGCTCTTGATAAAAGTCAATTTCTATCATTCGCCCAAAAATTATCAAAAAATAAATTATCAAATAGTTTTATACAAAAAACTGAAAATTTTCAAAAAAACCAAACAAAAAATTCAAACTCAAGTTCAAATTTAATATACACAAATATATTACCATCAAAAGAAAGAAGTCGTTCATTAAATGCAATGATGTCAAATGTATTTAAACAAAATAAAGACAAAAATTTATCTGATTTACTTTCAAATGTTGAACATGATAATTCAAATATTCAAATATATGATAGTAGAAAACGAGTAGAAACATCTTTTTATTCAGATATATCTGATGAATCATCTAATAATAATTATCCTTTTTCAAGAAGAAATTCTAATTGTTCAAATGAAAGTATGAGTGATAAAAAATCTGTTATTTCATTTTCTTCTTCTCATTATTCTAAAAGACTTTATGAAAATTTTGATAAGACAAATAATAAATTTAATAATAAAAGCAATGAAACTACTCGACCTAATTCTTCTAAAACTTCTTATAATAGTAATACTACTTCAAGTGTTAATTATTCAAATAATACTAATTATAATATAAATTCTACTGAAAATAATAAATTTGATGATTATTATTCTAAACTTTGTTCACATAGTAATAAAGCTTCTTTTTCTTCAAATAGTGAATTAAATAATAATAATAATAATAATATAAATAATCCTTCAATTAATACATTTAGGTGCTCCAGAAGACCTCTTTTTAATAATGCTGTAAAATATTCAAATAATATTATTAGAAATAATATTAATAATATTTCTAATTTACCTGAAAATGAAAATTCTAAAAAATATTTTCCTAAACATAAATTTTATAATAATATTTCAACTTCTTCATCATTATCAAAATCTACTTTAAACAATAAAAATATTTCAAATACTTATTCTTCTTATACTGAAGGTAATAATAAGATGGAAAAAAAAATATTAAAACAAAGTTCAAGTCAAAATAATATATTAAAAAATGAAATCTTAAATAATTCTAAAACACTAAATTCATCATCATCATCAGGTGATATAAATAAAAACAATAATAATAATAATAACAACAATAATAGTAATAATTTTAAGAATAGTACAGTAATTCAATTAGAAGATTTAATAGTTTTAGAAGAAAAATTATATCATATATTAGATAATTTTTCAAATATAACTTCCCTTTCAAAATTATGTATTGAATGGTGGAATTTTTATACTTATACAACTTTTGGAGGAAAATTTGAAATTTTTTTTCCAAAAACTATTTCAATTCCTCATCAAATTGCTCATGAAACATCAATATTAGAATTATTATCTATTATAATTGTTTATGAAATTATTAAAGATAATAAAATTGGACAAACTACTTTAAACTCATTAACAAATTTAATTAGAGAGGTACATCAAAATTATTTAATTACATGTGATTATGTTTTATCTACTATAAATGCAGATTCTTTAAGTGGAAATATTTGGATAAATAAATTACAAAATATAATTAAATCAAAAATAAATCATAATATAATTAAAAATGAGCATATAAATCAATTAAAAAAAGGAAATAATTCAATATCAAATATAATAAAAGGAATATTAAAAAATTATTCTTATAATAATAAAATCAATTTTTCAACATTAAATTATTATTTTAAAAATGAATCTAGAATAAGAATAAATACATTAAATGAATATTTCAGAAAAAAAATAAATCAAGATTGTGTTAAAACAGGATCAAGTTTTGTAACATTTGCAACAAATGTAGATTATAATAATAATAATTCAATATCAGTTCCTTATTTATCAAAAAGAATAAATAAAGGAAAAAAATTTACTTTAGTTTTAGATTTAGATGAAACTTTAATTAGTTTTCATATTAATGAACAAGGAAAAGGAATATTAATTCCAAGACCTCATTTATTAAAGTTTTTAACAGAAATGAATAAAATATTTGAATTAATTGTTTTTACTGCAGGAACTCAAGAATATGCAGATCCTATTTTAAATATTATTGATAAAAAAAAATTTTTTGATAAAAGATTATATAGACAACATTGTATTATTTTAGATAATGTTTTTGTTAAAGATTTAAGTAAATTAGGAAGGGATTTATCTAAAGTCATTATTATTGAAAATACTCCTCAAAATTTTAAATTACAAAAAGAAAATGGAATTTTTATTAAAAACTTTTATGGAGAAGATAAAAATGATTCTGCACTTTTAGATTTAATTCCTATTTTAAAAATTGTTGCAAATAATGAAAATAATGATGTAAGGAATGAACTTAAGAAATTGAAAAATGAAATTTTCACTAAAATAACAACAAATCTTCAAGTTGATGATAAATAATATATATTGATTTTTTAAATAATATTTATATTTTGGTTAAAGGATAATAATAGTAATGATTGTAGTTAAAATTTTTTAATCTTTATATTAAATAATGATTATTTATTATTTGTTTTTTTTATAAGATATAATTGGATTAAGTTATTTTTAAATTATGTTTGTTTGTTTCTTTTTTTTGATCTTTTTTAATATGAAAAACATGTTATATAGTTTAAAAGTTATTATTTCATATTTTTAATGTATAAAAAATATTCAATTAATATATGTTTAAAAAATAATATAAATTTTTTTTTATAATTATATATATTTTTTATATGATATTGTAAAATGTTGTTTAAATAAAGTAATAAATTATTTAAAAAATATTAAATAAATATTTCAAAAGATATTGAAATTGATTATCTAATTTCAAAAAGAATATTATATTTATACCCTGAAAAAACATTATTAAATTCTCAATCAAATATAATATAGAATTCATATCACACAAAAAATATAAATAATTATTTTGATTCATATTTTCAAGAGTAATATATTTTTAAAAATTATAAAAAATTAATATCAAATGCTTAATATTATAAAAAACTTAAATATAAATCTTTAAAAAAAAGAAAATTAAATTTATACAAAATATAATAATTTATTAAATAAACTTAAAATATGGCAATGCAAAATATATATATGAGTCAAAAAGACAGAGATTTCATAAAAAAAAGAGTAATAGGTTTTGAAAATGGAGATATAGTATTTAAAGATGTAGAAGGATATCGAAAAGATGTTTTAGATGTTAAATTAGGAAAAGAAATAATATTAGATAACATGGAAAAAAAAATGAGGTTATTTGATGTAATTAAACAATATGAACTTTTTTTTAATGAAAAATTAAAAATATATGATAAAAAATATATTGATGAATTAGTTGAATTATTAGATAATAATAGTTTAGATTATTTAAAAAAAAGAAAAAAATTAAGTATATCAAAAAAGAATATTCCATTTTTTAGAATTAAACCAAAAAAAATAGTCAGAAAAGGAAAACTTTATAATACAATTCATGAACATGAAAAATTATATATTCAAAATTTAAATGAATATAATCCAGATAATAGGAAAATGGAAAGAAAAATTACTCATAAAGAAGATAATTCATTAAGTGCTTTAAATGAAGCCGTTGAAAATGAAAAAAAAAATTTATATCATAATTATTTAAATAGTACTCCAAATTTTAATTATAATATAAAAAATGATTCTCGTGAAAGAAAATTATTTATCAATAAAATGACTAAAAAGAAAAAAAGTCAATTTAAAAACCCAGACGAAGCATTTGAATCAAAAGAATATAATTCAACATCAAATACCACAGGAAATATAAATAAAAGTAAAAATATTTTCCCAAGTTTACATAATAAAATTAGTTCATATTTCGATGAAAGTTTAAATGAAAATTCTTTGATTGTTAAAAAATTAAGAAATCAAAATTATTTTTTAAAAAAACAACAAATTAAAACTCTTGATATTATAAAAAAAAATCCTATGATATTCCAAAGACCTTTTAGTATGCTTGGTGATTATTATAAAAGTCATAAAATGATAGATTAAGTTTTATAAATAAAAAATTGATTTAATTATATTTTTAAGTTTAATTTTGTTTCTTTAATATAGATAAATAAAATTTAATTTTGTATTTTTAAAATTAATGTTTTAAAAAATATAATGCAAAATAAGGTAAATAGTGATTTCGATTATAATAAAAAATTTTCAAAAGATTTAAATATAATAAATCCGAATTTTATAGATATTTTAAAAGAAGATATAATAAATTATTCATATAAAGATAATTCTTCAACAATTAAAAGTAGTACAGGAGATTTTAATGAAAATTATTATAATAATTTTATGAATAATTTATTTGGAAATGAAGAACATTTAAATAAGTCATTATGTGTTTCTCCTCCGATTTTAAAGACCACAGGTAAAATTTCTCCAAATCGAAATTATATAAATAAATATAAAAAAGAAAGAAGAAGTTTTATAAATTCAAAAATATTATTTAAAAATCATTTAAGAAATTATTTCGATAAAAATAATAAAAAAAGTAGGTTTTTAAATTTAAATGAAACTGGTTCAAAAAATGAAACTTTGATGTTAACAGATAATATATGTAAATATGTTGAACCTGTTCAAAAAATAAAAAAAGAAAATAAAATGATTAATAAAAATTTAAATGAAAAAAATAAACCGAACTATGAAAATAGTATTAATTTAACGAATAAAGAAAATTATATTTTTGGAAAAGAAAAGAAAAAGAATTTTTTATGTTGCATAAAATGCTAAAATAGATATTTTTTCATGTATATACATTAATATTAATAAATAAAAAATATCTATTATGTATAGAATATTTATAATAAAATTAAATTTATAAAGGATTTTGTATTTAAAATAAATAATTCTTTTACCTTATGTAAACGGTAAATCTTGATTCATATTTAAATTTTTCTAAATTTTAATCTTCAATTATCTTCAATTTTAATCATTTAAAAAATAATTAAATTTGTAAAAATTCAATTTAAAAAATCATATAACATTAAAATATATATAATTTTTATCTTCTTTTCTAACTTTAATTTTAATTTTTATTATATAACTTTTATTTTAATGGATTAGATTAAATTGTTATCTTTTTTCATCTTTTTCAAACATTTTTTTTAAAATTTTAAATGAATAATAAATAATTATATTATTAATTTGAATTCCTTTTACTTATTTAATTTGTTTGTTATATTTTATACAATTATTAATAAATATGATTTAGAAATAAAAAACTATTTAAAAATAAATAAAGAAAATCATTAAAAAGAAATTTAAAATTAAGGAAAAGTGATATTAATTGAATTTTATTATAAAAATAATTGTGTAAAAATAGAAAAAATAGTAAGAAAAAAAATTAATGAAATTAGTGAATAATTAAATATATAAAGATATATTTAAAGAAATAAAGTAAATCAAATAAGATATCTTGATTCACAAATAAAAGAATATATATATAGTAAAAGAATACAAGAAATAAAATTAAATAGTATAGTAATTTATAAATCAAACAATATAAAAGTCAGAGAAAAAAAGTATTGTACTGATTTATTTGATAAAATAAATTCATTGAAAAAAGTTTTAAAAGAAAAAGAATATGAAGAATTAAATATAACTGATCTGAAAAAGTAAAATTTCATATAATTCTGATATAATTCTAAAATTGTTAATAATATTATAATTCTGAAAGAGAAGTTTATTTTGATGATTAAATAAATAAAATCATTGAAAATAATAATATATATATTTTAAATATTATTTTTTAATTATATATAAAGGATATTAATTATTAAATAATAATGATAGAATCATCAAAAAAAAAGATAAGAGAAGTTAAAATTCCTAAAAAATATGAAGCATCTTATATTATTTCAGATAATATTGAAAGAATTACAAATCTAATGTCTTCTAAAGTTTTTGAAGATATCACTTATCAAACTTCAATAACAAAATCTTTTACAAATCAACCTATTCAATCACCTTTAATTTTTATTTTGAATCAATTTATTTCTTTAGTTTATTCAAAAGAAATCTCTATATCAATTTTAAATATTGAATTACCTTTTGATATATTAGTTAATTTGTTATTTAAAACCAATACTATTGATAATACAACTTTATTTACAATTATTCTAAATTTAAAAAACTTAAGATTTCAAAAAAATAATGATCTTAACAAAATTATTAAAGGATGTAAAAATTTATGTGTTGAATATATACAATTACTTGAAAATTATTTAAAGAAAAATAATGAATTTTTATATCAATATGAATCAATTATTATAAATTCATCTAAAGATAAAGTTTGGGATATTATAACTAATATAGATATTGTTCAAAAACTTCATAAAATAACAATTAATGATTGTAGTGATAAGAGTAATTGTAAAGGGGAAAAAATTTATGAAATAAATGCAATTCAACTTCAAAAAAAAATATATATAAAAATTGATAAAATTAAATATGATAAAAATAAAAGCAAATATGAATTACATATTTATCCAATTAATATTGATTTTCCAAGTCAAGAAATAATATTTGAGTTAATTTCTTTACCAGAAAATCAAACATTTTTATCAATTACACATATATTTAATGAAAATGTTACTTTTGATGAAATTAAATATGCAGAAAGAAAAAAGAAATATGTATTACAATTATATAAAAATTTCTTAGAAGGTAAAAAGGAAAATAATAATAAAGATGAAAAAGAAAATGAAGAAGAAGAAGAAACAGAAGAAAATGAAAGAGAATGTAAAAGTGATTTTGATATAAATATTAATAATAATAATATTAATATTAATCGTAATTATTATTTTGAATCTACTGATTTTCCTTCTTTATTTTGTGAACTTGCAAAAAATTTAAGTGTTTCAAAAGTTAGTGAATTTAGTCATTAAAATGTTTAATTTTTAAAATATTATGACACTTGTAAATAATAATTATTTTTATTAATAAAGGTAAAATCAACAATATGAAATAATAGTTAAATATATATTTATTAATTAAAATAAAAAATAAATTTTTTCATTACATTAAAATAATTAATTTTAAACAATTATTTTTTGAAAATAAATTAAATGAATGCCAAACATTTAATTCATTTCCATTTAAATCTAATAAAAACAAAAAAGTAGAGTGATAAATGATAAAAAAATCAAAAAAGAAGAAAATTTCGAAAAATATAATAATAAAACATGATTAAAAAAATATAAAAAAACAGAATCAATCCCATCGAAAGAATTATATATTCAAAAAGAAGAAAATAATTTCTTTATACATATTCACTTAATCAAAAAGGATTATTTATTAGTGAACTTTTAAGTATTATAAATAATCCTCTTATAAAAAGCTTTGTAAAAAGGAAATAAAATCATAAAAAAAATTTTAATTTATAATAAAGGATTCAATAATATTCCCTTTTAAATCAAAGAAAATGATTATGATAATGAAATTAATATAAAATATAAATTTAAGCAAATAAATCTAAAATTAAGGGCTCAAATATTTTGTTTAATTTTTGAAAATATAGATATAAAAGCGATTTATCATTTAGCCATTTATAATATTGATAGATATTGTTAAAAAATAATAATAAAGAAAATATAAATAAATATAAATTATATTAAGTGCTATATCTTATTTTGAAATTCCTTTTAAAATTGAATTTTAAATTATAAAAATAAGTAAATGTATATAAATGTATAAATGAATTAGATGAAAAAAATGAAACAATATAACTTTCTTTAATCATTTCTTTGGAAAAAAAAAATTATATTTAATTGGAAAAATTATCCAAATACTTTAAATTTATGATTAAATTACTATATTTGTCAATGGGATATTTTTATTTAAACAATTGATGATAATTATTCCAAATTATATTCAGTTTATAAAGAGAATAATTCTTTTTTAAAAAAAAGATAATTATTCTTATCATTATTATAGGGAAATAACTCAAATTATGAATTAGATAATTATGATAAAATTTATTTAAAAAAACTATTAATTCATTTTATTTAAGAAGGAAAAAAAATGGTTAAAAAGTTTATAAAATTTAAACTTAATTTAAATAATAATAATAGAATAAAATATTAAATTATTATAAGTAACTGAAAAAAATCTAAATCAAATAATTAAAAAATATAAACTTTAAAATGAATAAAGACAATGAAGAAAATTTAAAAATATTTGAAAGTATAGGTTCTCATGAAATATTATCAAGATATTCAGGTGAATTAGATAGAGTATTTAAAGATAGATCATTTAATAAATTTTATGGAAATTTAGTGGCAAACAGACATCATAAAAGTGATGATTTATCAAGATATTATGGAGAAGATGAAAATAAGAGATTTAATACATATACTGAAACAAGGAAATTTAATATAAAAAAATTTAGGAAATTTATAAAAGAACTGGATATAGAAGAAGAAAAAGAAAGAGAAAAAATAAGAACATATAGAAACCAATTTAAATTATTAAAAGAAGAAGATAAAAACATAAAAAAAGAAAAAGATGAAAAAAGAAAGAAAATAATAAAAAGCAGAGTATTTTTTAAATATCCAGATATGGGAAAATATCGTCCAAATTATAAAGCAATAAGTAAAAATTTACCAAATATATATTTAAGTAGATATGAATTTGATCCAAATAAAAAATATCCAATAGAAGGAAGAGATCTCTTTCCAACAAAAAAAGAAAATGAGCCAATTAAATTAATGAAATCAACATCAAAATTATTGTCAGATTCAAATGATGAAACAGAAATAACGGTATCAAAAACATTGGATGTTTCCCCTGAAAAATCAAATAAATTTTATGGAAGAAATAATGTAATGAAATTTGATTATTATACTTCAAGAAAACCATTAATAGTTGAAAGTATAACAAAAGATATAGTTTCAACTTTAGATTTACCTTCTTCTTGTTCTCCTAGATATATTAAAGGATTAATTGAATTTAATAGAATGAGTTCAGATATTGAAAATACTAAATTTATTCCTGATCCTGATAAAATTAAAGATCCTAATCCTCCTCTTGGAATGTATAAACCTAATTATAAATATTTTGAAAGAAATTGTAGAGATATTTATATTAAAAGACATCCTGTTATTAATCCACATAGTAAAATTAAGAAAATAATGTATCAATATAGAGTTCCTATGGAATATCAAATTATTCATAAATTAAATAATCAAACTAGTTATTAATAAAATAGGTGTTTTGTTTTTTTTATTTATTGATTATGTTATTTTTTATTTATTTTTTAGGGAATGAAATTTTGTTTTAAATTTATTATTTATAAATATTATTTTAATTTATATTTAAAAGGCAATTTATTTGTTAATAATTTTTTATATACGTTTGAATTCATTTACAAATTTATTTTCCAATTATTAAAAATATGTAATTAATACAATTCTCTTTTTATATGAAATAACTATTTTTATATATTTACTCTATAATATTTATAGATAATAAATCACTCTTCTACACTACTTAAAGATTTATTTAAATCCTCATTTTTTTTACTTCTTGATCTTTCTTTTTTTTTTTTTTTTTCTTTTGTAATATTAAATAAATTTTTTTTTTTATTCTTATTACCTTTTTCTTTCCTATACATATGCATATAACTATTTCCTTTAGTAATATTTTTGACAAGAGATAAATCAAAAATAAAAGGTAGATTATTCATATAAGAATTTAATTGTTCACTTTCTTTTTGATTTAATTTATAATAATCAGTGGCAATTTTAAGGAAATTACTACCTTGAGAATTTAAAAATTTTGTATATAAATCTCTAATTCCTTCTTTACTAAAAAACCATAATAAAAAATGTGAATTAAAAGATTTAAAACATAAATTTTCATTAGTATTATTATCATAATAAGTTGAAGGAGGAAGAATACTTCCTCTTATCAATGAAATATAAAATGAATAATCAATTGAATTTATGTTTAAATCTAATAATTTTTTTTTGTTTTCTTCTATTAAATATTGACGAAATGTTCTTATTATTTTTTTATCAATTGTCTCTCTTTTTGCATAATGTGGTTTAAAACTTGATAAAAAAGGTAATTGTTTATATAAAGTTAATTCAGAATTATCTTTTTCTTTTTGGTTTATATTATTTAAATTAATTGTTGGTTGATGTATTGTTGGATTTTCTATTTGATTTTTAAAATATTCTAAATTTATACTTGGATTATCTAAAGGTATTTTTTCCTTATCTTCATTCATAATTAATAAATTAATTGTTGGTTCTTTTTCTTTTTTTGTTTTATTTTTTTTATTATATATTTTTTTATTTGCTTTTGTTGGTTCATCTATAATAAAATTATCTTCTTTATCTTCATTATATAAATATTTATTTATTGATTTGTTAAATTGAAATTGAAATTGTTCATAATAAATATTAAAAAAATTTTTATTTTGAAGTTTTTCAGGTTTTCTAATTAATTTTTCAAAAAATTTATTTTTATTAACCCAAGTATTAGGTTTAACTTTCTTAATTAAAGGGAAGAATTTTTCATCATAAAATTTAATAGCTTCTTGAATTTGAGAAAATTGTAATAATGTAAAAAATTTGATTTTCATAATTAGATATAAAAAATCAGAATTTATTTGAAAAAAATAATTACCAAAATGATTTTCTATTAATCTTATAATTTCATCATAATTATTAGAAAGAAAAAGTGAATGAAATTCATTTTGTAATTCAGTTATTATAGAATTAATATTTTCATTAATAAGAAAATTAGAATAAATATCATAATCTTTTGTATTAGGAATCGGATTAAAAATATTTTGGAAAGGATCTGTTGGATTTATATTATTATTATCCAAATCAAAATATCCATTGTTATAATTTTCATCTTCTTCTTTAAGAAATTCATCTAAGTCATTATTCATCTTTATTTATTTTTATCTTGATATTATTTTTTTATATACACAATAAATTTTTCAGTGTTTTTCAAAAAAAGATTTAAAAATTAAAAAATATTTTTATACTTATACTAATCTTAAATTAATATTTTGAACAAAATATTAATTTAAGATTAAAAATTTTAAATTTATTTATTTTCTCTTATTAATTGCAAATTTAATAAAATCATCTCTCAAATTAAAATAATCAATAATTTGAGGGTTTTTTTCACATAATTGTTTAAAACTAAATAAATTAACTTTTTCATTTTCTGAGTTTTCATCTTTTTTAGAATCTTTAGCATCATTTAAATCTTCTATAATTTTTGTATAATATTCTATAATATTTTTAGGGTTAAATAAATTTATTAAATTTTCATTAAATTGTTCTTTTAATTTTTCGTAATTATCAGAATCTAAACTTTCACTTAAAACTTTTGTATATCCACTTAAAATTATTTCTAAATAATTTTTAAATGTTTCACAAAAAGAAGTATACTTAATATCTTCATTTAATAAATTTACATCTTTTTCATTAAAATTAACACATTTAATATATTCATATAATATTTCACATTTTTCATCAAATAACATTGTAGATTTTAATATAAAAGGACACATTAATAATTTAAATATTAAACAATTTGTACTATTATTATAATTTATAAAAGGAAATAATCCTTCAAGAAATGATTTAATTATTTTTTTATCTTCAAAGTCTTCCTCTTTTTTTTTCCTTAGTTTATTATTTGATAATTCTAAATATTTAAATGAAATAATGTCATCAACTATTTTTGAATATGTATAATTATTAATTTCTAAATTTTTTTTATTTGTTAAATCATTTCCTCCTTTAATATGTTTTAGTAATAAATTGTTTATGTCTTCTTTTGTTATTGTTATTAAAATTGATGAAGAAAAAACTTTTCTTAAAAATTCTTCTGGATTTATTAAAATTTTATTATTATCTGTTCCCATAAAATAATTATTTTTTACGACATGCTTTTAAATACTTAATTAAAAATTTAAATCATAAAAATTTCATAACACTCAAATTTTAAATTAAAATATGAATTATTCAATAAATAATTATTTTAATTTTTGGATAAAAAAAGAAAAAAAACGAATAAATTAATCCTTATTAATTAAATAAGTAACCGAACATATACTAAAATTAGTGAAGCTTCAAAAATAACTTCTATTTTTCTAAATAAAAAAAGTAAAAAAACCTCAAATTTAAATATTTTAATATAAACACGGAAAAAATTATAAATTTCAAACTTTTTAAACCGATGAAAACTTACAATTCCTATAAAATAAAAAAAAAATAAAAAAAATAATTCATTTTTATCAAATTAAATATAAAGGCAATAAAAAATTTAATAAATAAAAAATAAACAAAATGGTAGAAGGAACATCATCTGAAATTTCTCAATCAAAAAATAATAAAAATTCAAACTATAAAAAGCCATATAATAAATTCAACCTAAGAAAGAATCATTATAATAATGATAAAATAAATCAAACATTTGAAAATAAAAACAAAGAAAATAAAACGTCTTATGAATTATATTCAAAAAAATATATTCAAGAAGATAATACATATCAAACATCATTAAATATAAATGAAAAGCCATTTTATAGTAAATGTTATAGAAAAAGAAAATATTCAAAAGATTCAGAAACAGATTCAACAAGTAATGAAGATAAAGAAGAAAAAAATATAATCATATCAAAAGTAAAAACTCCTTATAAAAGTAATGCAAATGATTTTAAAATAAAATATAAAACAGAATTATGTAAATATTATGAAATTAATGGTTATTGTAAATTTGGAGATAATTGTGCTTATGCTCATGGAAAAGAAAATTTAAGAAGTAAAGTTACTAATACAACTGCTTATAGAAGTAAAAAATGTGTTCAATTTTATACTTATGGTTTCTGTCCTTATGGTAATAGATGTCAATTTGCACATGCTTTAAAATCTAATATTATTAATAATCCTTATGATAAAAATATGAGTTATTCTAAAACTATGGAAACTCTTTCTAAATTAGAAAATGTTGAAAATATTAAAACTCTCTTTGAAAAACCTAGATTAAAAGTTTTTGAAAATATTGTTCCTAATGTTGATGGGAATAAAAGTGAATTATTTGATGATATTAAAAGTCTTACTTATGATAATTCTCATTTGTTTTGTTAAGATTCTTTTTATTTAAAATGTATGGAAACGTATTTTTGTTATGTGTGTTTTAAGGGATTATTTTAATATATTTAATTCAAAATTATGGAATTTGATATATAGATTTATATATTTGAATAATATATTTGAATAGGTAGTTTAATATCTGTTCTTGTAAATATTATTATTATTCATTAATTTAATCCCAAAAAACTAAATTTTCATTTTAGAAAATCTGTTTTTTTTAAATTAATTAATTATTTTTTTTAATAAAAAAATAAAAAATATAAATAAATATTAAAATAATTTATAAATAAAAAACCTTTTTCTTTCAAAAAATTAATTAAAAAGTTGTAATATTTTATTTCAAAAACAAATAAGAAATTAATCCAAGTTCCATAATTTTAGATAATATTTTTCTTTGTGTATTGAAAGGAATGATAATTCCTTTTTTTATGATAGTATGAATAAATAATTAAAATAAATGAATAATATTTGGAAATAAATAATACATTTATTATATATCAAAAAAAAAATAATAAAATAAAATATTTATTTTTGTTTTCAAAAGTCAAATTATGTATCTTAATTAATTACATTAAAAAATTATATTAATTAACTCAAATAAACAAACTGCTAAAATAGTAAATTTTTAATCAGCTTTACTGGAACCTTGATCAGTTTCTTTTTCATCATCTTTAACATCTTCAACATTAATACATTCACTTTCAAAATCATTTCCTAAATAATGAACAAATAAATCATGATCAATTAATTTTTTTTGAATTTCATCATAAACACTTTTTAAATTTTGAATAACTTCATTTTTTTCAGAATTAATATTTTTTTCTTTGATAATATGTTTAAGAAGTAATTTATATTTTTGTAATAATTTAATTAATTCTTTTCTTTCAATTAAACAATCAGGTTCCATTTGATCATGATGTTCTAATTTTTCTTTAGGAGTTTTAAATTTAGCATTACAACCCATATGTTCACAAGAATAAGGAAATTCTAAGCTTTCAGCCATATGCATTGTTTTTTCATGATATTTTAAATTTCCTTTATCATAGAATGATCTTCCACAATTTGGAAAAGAACATTTATAAGGTCTTTCTCCTGTATGACATCTATAATGTATTTTTAAATTATAACTTGCACTAAATTTTTTTCCACAATTTGGATAATCACAAAAATACTTTTTATCTCCTATATGTACTTTCTCATGCTTCTTTAAATTTCCATGTTGACTAAATGATTTATTACATCCTAAAAAGGAACATTTATATGGTTTTTCTCCTGTATGTGTTCTTATATGATCTTTTAAATTACATTCTTTTGGAAATACTTTATTACAGTCTTTAAATGTACAACGGTAATATTTTGTTTTTATCTCTTCTTGATGTTCGTTTTGATTTTTTTCATCTTGTTTTATTATTTCTTTTTCTTCTTTTATATTAATTTTTTTTTCTTCATTTTTTACTATATTATTTATTTCATTTGATATATTATTTTTATTATTATTTTTATTAATATTATTATTATTATTTTCATTTAGAGAATTTGTCTTTTTAATTATTGGATTAAAAATTATTTTTTTTTCTTCATTTTGATTATTTTGAGAAGAAAAAAGTTGAGAAGCTGAAATAGGAATAATTTTTTCTTTTGATAAATTTGGAAAAAAAGGATTATTAATATCATTATTAATTTGATTTGGAAAAATTGGAATTGAGTTAATATTTTGATTAGAATTATTATTTTGAAAAACTGGGAAATATAAAAATTGTTGTTGATTATTTGGAATTTGAAAAGAATTTTGATTAGGAATTAAATTTGAAGAATATATTATTTGAGGTTGATTAAATGAATTTGGTTGAAATAAAATTGGAAACATTTGATAATTAATTTGATTATTTTGATTATTTGGTATTTGATTTTGAAAATTTGAATTTTGGTTATTTTGTTCTGCCATTTTTTGAAGGAGATATTGATTTGTTAAAAGAAGTGAAATGTCTTGATATGGGTTGTTCATTTTTTATTATTTTTTTTTTCATCTTGAATTTAAATATCATTTCATTGTAATTTAAATAATTTACTTATATAAACAATTTATTTTCTTGAAATTGAAAATATTTTTTTATCATCTCTTCTTTTAAATATTTTCTTTATGTTTTTTTATGCTTTTTTATATATTTTTTTTTTCTTTTTATGTTTGTTTGGTTTTTTTTTAAGAAAATTTATTTTCTTTTTTTTTTTTTTGAAAAAATCTTTTTAGGAATAATTATAATAAATGTTTTTTTGAAACAATTATTTGGAACAAATAAAAATGAATTATATATTACATAATTAGATTAAATATTAACTAATTTTAATAATTAACATTATAAAAAATTAAATAAATATATAGACATTTTCATTTATGATAATTTAATAGATAATCTATCAAATTATTTATTTTGAATAATTAATTAATAATTGAAATAAATAAATATTAATTATCTGTATTATAATTATAATTATTATTTTCTTCTTTGTTTTTATTAATATTAAATACTTTTTTAATTTTTCATTTTCTTTTTTCTTTCAAATTTATTTTCATTATTGGTTTATTAAAATAATATTCAATATTATTTTCAATATAATTAATTTCTAAAGTTAATTCTAAATAATTTCTTTTTAAATATTTAGATTTATTACTTATAATTTCAGTTTGTAAATTTTTATTTTCTTTTTCAATATAATTTTTAAGAATTTTCATATCAAATTCAGTAATTGTAATTTTATTATTTTTTTCTTCTAAAAAAGAAAAATCTTTCATATGAAATGATGCATTTGTTTCATTATTTTCACTATCATATATAATTGCATTATTTGATAAATCTAAAGTTTGTTCTTCACTAATATTATTATCTTCATTTTCAAAAGGAACTAATTATTTAAAAAAAATAATTTTTACTTGGTTGAATATTATCAATTATTTCTTTTTCATTAAACTAAATTTTTATTTAATTATTAAATTACATTTTACCTTTTCAAAATTTAATTTAATTTCAATATTTTCCTTATTTTCAACCATTTAATCAAATCTTTATATTATAACAAATTTTATTTTATATCAAAAATAGTATAAAAATTGAATTAAAAATAAAGAAAAAACTAAAAAAACAAACTTAAAAAATCTAATATCATAAATTATAGAATTTATTTAGAAAATGAATAATAAGCAATAAAAGTTTTACCAATGAATTTACTATTAATTGAAATATATTTATAATTAGAACTAAGAAGACAATTTCTTTTTTTTCCTGCATTTTTTCCATTATCATCAACAATCATTAATAAAACAGAAATTTCAGGGTCTTTGATTAAATCTTTAAAATATATTTCTAAAGAAGTATTTTCTTTCATTTTTTCACCATTATTTCTTAAAAAATATGGATTTTTTATGTCTTCTTCATTTTCAGGAAGAGGAATTAAAATATCTTTATTAAATATTAATGGTTCAACTGGGATTATATTTCTTAATATATTTGCAGCTTCTTTAAATGCAATTTCTCCTTTTGTTAAAGCTACTTTTAATTTCTTTTTAAAAATTATTTTTGTTATTTCTCTTTCTTCACCTGATGAGTCTTTTATTCTTTCTTTTTTTGTTTGAATATATTTTATTGATTCTTCTATTGTATTCGCATATGATGAAGGATTTTCTCTTATTTTATTTATTAATTCAAAAACTTTTTTATTATATATATTATCATTTAATATTGATAAATTCTTTTCTTCATCATTTCCTTCTATTAATCTTTCTATCTCATCATTTCTATCTTCTTTTATATTATTATTATAAATGTTATTATTACTTTCTTTCATTTTTTTTTCTTCTTCTTCATTATTATTTTGTTGTTCTATTAAATCAATTTGTTTTATATCTTTATTGTTATATCTTGTGTTTCCACTTGATAAAGGTGTGTTTAAATTATTATTAGAATTATTTTTAATAAGAGATTTGGACTCTTTAGTTTTTATTATATCATCATCCAGAAGTGACGTAGGAGATTTACATAAATTACCCATTTTGTCTAAATATTATATAATTGATGTTAAAAAATAAATAAATAATATTTCATAAAAGTAAATGTTTCAAAGATAAAAATAATAGGATATTATGATTAATATATTTGTTCCTTAATAATAAACACAATAAAATAAAATAAAAAAATTGAAATAAGCCATTTAGCATGAAATCATTAAATAAAAGGAATTTATATTCAGTAATGAATGTGATTTATCCTCTTTTAATAGTAATATAAATACAAATCCAAATAATAATAAAATTCGATTAACTTCAAAATTGGTTATGGTAATGATTCTAAAAGGAATAAATAGGGAAACATTATCAAAAAAAGAACATTTTAATAAATTATATTGCATAAATAAAATAATAAATTCATTAATTGATCTTTTTCATTTTTAAAACCAAAATCATAACATTTTTCACAACCCTTCAAAATTAATTTTTTAGTCTTTTTAATTATTTTATATCTTTTTCTCAATTTTAAATTTCCAAAATACATTTATATAATAATAAATCTCAATATTTGATTATTATGTTTTTAATATGCATCAAAAATTTTCTTTATTTAATGAGAATATAAGAAGAAATACTTAAAATAAAAAAGAGAGAAATAAATATTCCTGTAAGAAGTAAAAGGAGGAAAATTCTTTATAATAAAGGAAAAATAAATTAAGAAGTTAAATTCCTAAGTATTTAAAATGATATGACAATCTGAAAAATGTTGTATGAAACAATATAATCTTTTGAATTAATTTATTATTTAGAGTTTAATTTAATAAATTTTTATTTATAAAAAAACAAAATTATATATTTGAAATAAATTTATTATTTAAAAAATAAATTTACATTTATTTAAACTTTTAAATAAAAAAGGAAAAAAATTATATATACATAAAAATAAATAATAAAAAAAATTCAATGTCAAATAAAAAATTTGATTCAAAAACTACAAAAAAGTTAATATCAACATATAAAAACACAATATCTCATTATACAGCAGAAAATGAAATGTTAACATCTCAACTTCAAGATTTAAAAACAACATTATCATTAAATCAAAATTTACTATATGATTTTATAACAAAATCAATAGGAGAAGATAATGAGATAATAAATTTAATAAATGAAAGTAAGAATTTATGGCAAGAAAATGAGCAATTAATAAAAGAGAAGAATGATTTAGAAATGAAAGCATCAAAATTACAAGAATTAATAGAAGATACTCCTACAGAAATAAGAGAAGAAATAAAATTAATAAATATATCAAATAATAAAATGAAGAATGAATTAATTCAAAAAGATAATACAATAAAGAAATTAAAATTAGAATTAGAAAAAGCAAGAAAAAATGCTTTATTTAAAACAGCAAGAACTGAAATTTTAGTAACAGAACCAACAAAAACTAATGTTGAAATTAATCATGAATTATTAAATACTAAAGCAATTTTATCTAAAGTTTCTAATATGCATGCTTTAGAAAAAAAAAAAGCTGCAAGATTAGATAAAGAAGTTAAAGCTTTACAAGATGAAGTTATTGCTTTAAGAGGAAATAATACTTTAGCTGATAATAATAATAATATTGATACTAATAAAAAAAATGATGATATTGATAATGAAAAAAATATTTATCATTCTTTTGGAAATAAAAATGATATAAAAAATAATTTAAATCAAAAAAAAAAAAATAATGATGATGATTTTGATAGTGATGAAAAAGATGAAGAAAGCGATGAAAATTCTGATGATATTGATAATATTGAAACTGAGTTAAAAAAAAAGAAAAAACCTAAATCCAAACAAAAAGAATTAGATATGTTAACTGAAGAATTTAATAAGTTAAAATCACAAAATGAAGAATATGAAAAAAAAATTCAGAAATATAAAAAAATTTATAAGGATATGAAACAAAAAATTAAAAATTTAAATCAAATGTCAAAAAACCAAATTAAAAGTGAAAGAAGACATAATTTAAATAATATTAATTTACCTGCTTCTTCAACTGATGATGCTACTAGTCATAAAAATATATAAAGAATAAATAAATAAACTTTTCTTTAATTTTTGATCATTTAAATATTAAATAATAAAAAAAAGACTTAATAATAATTAGAAAAAAAACAATAAAAAATAAAAGAATTTAAATCCAAAACACAATAAAAATTATTTTTGTTGAATTTTTCAATGAATTAATACTTTAAAAAATAAATAAGTATATTAAATAAATAATATAAATTAAGAATAAAAGATTTATTTCTCTAAAAATATATAAAGAAAATATTATCTCATTTTCTCTAATTTTATTTATACTTTTTTAAAAAAATATATTATAAATAATTTAATTTAATTATAACGATAATTTAAAAATAAAAAAAAATGAATCATGATTTAATTGGAATAAAAGAATTATTAAAAATTCAAAGTAATCAAATAAACAGAATAAAATTTTATACAAGAATTGATAATGAAAAATATTTAAGAGAGCATCCAGAAATTGAATTTATTATTCAACAATTTTTAGTAAAATTATTAGAAGATCAACCAAGAAATTGTATAAGTTATGCAGGTAATTTTTTCCATTCAACAGATTTTAGAACTGCATATGAAAAAGAAATTCAACAATTATTAAATCCTTCTTTAGAAGATAAAAAAGTTGAAACTATTATTGAAGAAAAAGAAGAAGAAGAAAATAAAGAAATTGAAAAAGAATTTGGTCTAATTGAAAATCAATAAAATAATTATTTAGTATTAAAATTTAAAAAAATAAATTTTAATTAAAACAATAAAAAGAAAAATATATTTTGTTTTTTTCTTAATTAATAAATTATTTATTATTATATTTTATAATTGAATACCTTTTTTTTTTTATGGTTATTAATTATTGAAAAAAATAAAGAAAAACTAATATAATGAAAATAAAAAACCTTAAAGTTGTAAAAACAAAAATATAAAAAAAAAAATATATTATTAAAAAAACATAAAAAACAAAAAATTCTAATATTTATCAAAAAAAAAATGGACATGGCATTAGAATCAACAAATCAAAGAGGGAAATATCAAATTTACTTAATTCTCATAGTAATATTCCTTCCATTTACAACTTACATAATAGCAGCAGGATATCCATATTTAACAAATAAGCCGATATTATATTGTCAATTAAAATCATCTCCTTTAGAAAATTATCAAAAATGTGATATGACAGAATATTGTAATAATGAAAATTTATATAATATAAAAATAGATGAAAAAAATAGTATAGATAATTTAGCAAGTAAATATAAATTATATTGTAAAAGATCATATCTTTCTCCCTTTTTAAACAGTGCATTTTTTTTTGGTGCAGTAATAGGAGTAATAATATGTGCAAATTATCCAGATAGAATAGGTAGATTACCCGTATTAAAATTTTTAATGATAATAAATATTATAGCTCAATTAAATTATTTTTTTAACATTTCATTTTCACATATAATGATAATAGCATTTTTTAGTGGATTTGCTACTTATTGTAATAGTGTATTATCATTAATGATTGTTGAAACTATGGATTCTACTTGGAGTGGTTTAGTCATGAGTGCTAGAAGTGCTTCTTATGGTTTAGTGGGAATTGTTTTAGCTTTTTATTTTATGACCATTAATAATTTAAAATTACTCTTATTTATTAATGTTATTATTTCTTTTTCGGCTTTTTATCTTGTTTATTATTACTTTGTTGAAAGCCCAAGATGGCTTAATTCAAAAAATAAAATCAATGATGCTATTTTATGCCTTCAAAAAATTAGTGAAATTAATGGAAGCAATGAACAATTTAAAATGTTTTTAGAAGTAAATCATGATTTGTTAGAAAGTTCTAAAAAAGAAATTGAAGAAATTAAAAGTAATTATAATATTATTCAGATTTTTAAATTAAAAAGTCAACAAAGATATATATTTAATTTAATGTATATTTGGTTTTTTGTTACTGTTTGTTTTTATGGAAATTTTACTGCTTTAAATCAAGGAACAGGAAATATATTTATTAATAGTATTTTATCATATACTGGAGAAGTAATAAGTGAAATGAGTTCAGGTGTTTTAGCCAATAAATTTGGAAGAGTAACAGTAACAGAATCATTAAGTTATTTAGGAGGATTTTCATTTATATTAAGTTATTTTTTAGATTCAAATTATCAAGGTTTAAAAACAATAATATTATTTATTTCAAGTTTTGGTTTTGCAGGTTCATTGAATTTATTATATATATATACTAATGAATTATTTCCTTTAAGTATAAAAGCATTAACTTTTGGTTTAATGTATTTAATGTCAAGAGCTGGTGGAGTTGCTATTCCTTTATTTTTAAGTAATTCTTTTTATCCAATTATTATGGGGAGTCTTTCTATTTCTTGTGGATATTTAATGGGAAAATTACCAGAAACTTTAGGAAAAAAATTAGAAGATGATGTTCCTGAAACTATTAGACATTATTCTATTTTAAGTATTGCTCCTATTGATCAAGATAATTTAAAAATTATTCAAATGAGCTTTATTGGTGGAAAAAAAGATAGCTTAAATCACGAACATTTTAGATTAAGTTTCGAAAAACCTACTGAACCTATTGCTTTGAGTGAAAGGTTTTAAAATGTAATTCTATATTTTATTTTTTCATTTAATCTTATTTAAATTTTAGTGTACAAAAAACGGAAATTAAATATTATTATTAAATTTTTTTTTTTATTATAATAATTTAGAATATATTTCTCTTTTAATTGTTTTTCTTTTTTTCCTAAAAAATTTTTAATATAAGTTAAATTCTCATTTTGTTATATCGTTTGAATTATTTTTTTTTTTTCATTTTTAAATTTTTATTTTTAATTTATTTTATGTTTTAAATTAAATTAAATATATTTTATAATAGACATTTTCTCATAATTAATATTTTTTCTCTATAATATTTTTAACTTTATAAATTTCTTTAAAATAATTTTGTAATTCTTCATTATTAATTTTATTTTGATTTCTTTTTAATAATTCTTCACATAAATTTTGATACATTTCTATTTCTTCTTCAAAATATTTTTCTCTTTTTTCTTTATTTAAAACAACTTCTTCTGCTTTTCTATATCCATTATATAAATCTCTTCCATCTGCACAAAAATATTTTAAAATTAAATTACTTATTTCTGCTTTTTCAATTAAATTTTTTATATAATTTGGTAAATTTTCAATTGTTCCATTATATGATAAAAAATCAATTATATTATTTAAATATTCATCATCTTTTGAATTTTGAATATTAGATAAATTTATTTTATTTTTTGGTTGAGATGATCTATAAGTTAAAGTATTATTTGAAATGTTTGTGTTTGTATTATTATTATTATATTTATTAGATGATATATTAAAATAATTTTTATTATATTTCTTACTTTTTTTTTCACTTTTATCATTATTTTTATACTCAATAAATTTATTTATATTAGAAGATAATTCATCATTTTTTTTATAATCTTGATAATTGTTAATTAAATCATTTTGAGATAAAGATCTTATTGATTTTGATAATGCTACTTTAGAATCTCTATTTTTCTATAATTTATATTATATATATTTACTTTTTGAATATAATTAATTTCATTTTTTATTTCATCTATATCTAATTTCATCTTTTGAATTCGGGAATCAAAAGCATCCATTACAATAAAATTTAAATTTAATTTTTAATAAAAAAAATAATATAAAAAAAAGTAACTTATAAATACATTTTTAGTAAAGTCAATTTATTTAAATTTTATGATTAAAATAAAAAAAATAAGTTTATCCTACTTTATAAAGTAATACAGAAATTTGACCAACAGAAAAGAAGATATAAGTTTTTTCTTCATGAGAAAAAGAAGAATAAAAATTTTTACCAACAACACAATGCCAATTAGGTTGATATTTTTTATCAAAAAATTCTTTCATTTGTCTACTTACTTCACCTTCATTAATTTCAGTATGACCTAAAAATTCTTTTGCCTTTGTTTCAGCATCTTTTTTCATTTCACTTGTAATTTCCATATCAGTTGAAATCACATTCATTTTTTTTAATTAAAAAAACAATGTTTATTATTCTTTAAAAATAAGAAAAAATATTTTTTTATTAATTAATAGAATTTAATATTTTTTGATTGTTAAAAGAAATGAAGGTTTTTTAATAAATATTCAGTATTAAAAAATAAATTAAAAAAATGGAAAGAGAAATTTCTCCTGAAACTCCTAGAAAAAAAGTACATTTTGATGAAAAAGCATTATCTCCTATAAAAAAGAAAGTATCTTTAAAAGAATCAAATAATAATTTAATTCATAAATCAAATACAACAATGGATTTATTTGGTTTAAATTCGAAAAATTTTTCTCGAATAAAAAGTACAGGAAATTTATCTAGTATGTTAAATCCAAATAAAAAAAATTCAATAACAGATTTTGATTTATTAAGTAATTTAGGAAGAGGAGCTTATGCAAAAGTAGTTTTAGCGAGGAATAAATTTAATGGTAAATTATATTCTATTAAAATAATAAATAAAAATTTTCTTGAAAAATTTAATAAACAATATGAAGTTCATATTGAAAAATATAGTTTAACAAGATTAAATCATCAAAATATAGTTAAATTAAATAAAACTTTTCAAGATAAAAGACACTTATATTTTGTTCTTGAATTTTGTCAAAATAAAGATTTAGGTTCTTTAATTAGATTATTAGGTAGTTTAGATTATAATTTAGCAAAATATTATTCTGCTGAAATTTTATCTGCTATAACATATATGCATAAAAATAAAATAGTTCATAGAGATATTAAACCTGAAAATATAGGAATTACAGATTCAATGCATTTAAAATTTTTTGATTTTGGTACTGCTTATATAATAGATAAATATTTTGATAAGAAAAAAAATAGATTTGTTGAAATTGATAAAGAAATATTTAATGAAATATTAAAAGATAATTATGAAGAAGAAGAAATAGAAATTGGTAATTATTTAATTCAAAATTTAATATGTGAATTTGTTGGAACAGCTGAATATGTTTCTCCTGAAGTTTTATTACATAAATATAATGAAATTGATACTTCTGTTGATTTATGGGCTTTTGGTTGTATTATTTATTTATTATTTGAAGGGAAAACTCCTTTTAAAGAAAAAAATGAAAATGATATTTTTGAAAATATAAAAAATCTAAATTATACTTTTGATAATAATATTCCTGAAGATGCTAAAGATTTAGTTAAAAAATTATTAGTTTTAAATCCTAAAGAAAGAATTGGTTATGGAGATGAAAATAATAATTATAAAGATATTAGGAATCATCCTTTTTTTAAAGATATTGATTTTGATAATTTAGATATTACTGATCCACCAATTGAAAAAATTGAAATGACTTTAAGGGAATATGGTTTCTTTAATGAAAATATTGAAGAAAATGATTTAAATCTAAGTGATAATCAAAATAATAATTATAATTTAAATGATGATAGTTCTGATAGTGATTTTTCTAATGAATTTAAAAGTAAAATTAAAAGAATTAAAAGTATGAATAAATTAGGTTTAGCTAAATTAAATAAAAAAATGGAAGAAGAAGAAAATATTTTAGAGAATAATAATAATATTAATAATGAAGATCAAGTTTTAATTCAAGATATGCTTAAAAAAAAATCTCCTTGGTTTCATTATAATATTAGATTTGTTAAATTATATGCAAAAGGAATTATTGAATATTACGAACCTGATAAAAAAACTTTAAAAGGTACTATAGTTATTAATGAATTTTGTAGTGTAGAAGTACATAATGATTATAAATTTGAAATTATTACAGAAAAAAGAAAATATGTTTTTAAACATACTATAAATAAAATTGCCCATCTTTGGGCTGATAAAATAAATTCTATAATTTTCAAAAAATTAAAACAGAATAAAAAAGAATAAAAAAGAATAAAAAGAGTTATTTAAATATATATAAATAAATATAAATAATAAAATTCTATTTGTAATGTATATTTATTATATTTGAAAAATAATAAAAAAACAATAAAAAATTAAAAAGAAATTGAAAAAGTCAAAATTGAAATATTTAATATTTTATTTTAAATTATTTAAAGAAATTAGAAAAATCTGGGAAAAAAATTTAATCAACCTTAATTTTTGAATAAATAAAATATAGAAAATAAAAAGTGAAAATAACCCCACAAGAACCACAAACTAAGGCAGTAATAACACTAATAAGTCCCATAATTAAAAAGTATACAAGAATAGCAGTAAATCTACTAATATTTAAATAAAGAAAATAATAAACAGAAAGAATTAAAATATATAAAGTAGGACTTGCACTTACAAAAAAAGATTTCCACCACCAATTATAATCTCCTCTATTTAAATTTAAATAAATAAATATTATTGATATTTCACTTGATAAAATGACTAAAAATATAATTGATAAAGTTAAAAAAGAAGCAAGATAAAAAACTTGATATCTCCACATATAACCTAATAAATATATAAATTCAATAAATATTGCTGAAAAAGGAATTAAACCAGTTAACCAAGTAATATATTTTAATTTTAAATACCAAGGTTTAACTCCTATTGAAGTTGGTAATTTATTTATTTTACAAGGATATTTTATTTTCCTTCTTTTAATAGCAAAAAAACTTCCTAATAAAACTAAAGGTGTTGAAATACAAATCCATAAAATAACTAATAATGCAATTTCTGATATTTTAAAACCAACTGTTGAAGATTCTAAAGAAAATAATATTCTTACTATAATTAATATTATTAATGAAATTCCAGGAAATAAGAAAGATGTTACTAAAGCATTTTTTAACCATAATTTCCCATCATTATTTTTATAAATATATGTTGAAACATATCCTCCAAAAATACTCATTATACAAAAACAAATTACCATTTGATTTAATAAATTTCCTCTTCTTTCAGGATGAATAAATCCAATTACATTATATATTAATGATACCATTATTATTAATAATAATTCAAATCCAGTTCCTATAAAACAAGAAAATAGAATTAAATTTTTAGGTTTTCTAAAAACATCATTACAAACTTGTTTCCATCCAAATTCATCAATAATATTATCCTCAATAATAATATTACTATTGTAAATCTCAATATTTTTCTTAATAGCTCTTGATAAAATATAAATAACTAAAAAAGAAAATAAAAACAAAATAATATTAGCAAATATTAATCCTAACCAATGATATTCTTTTCCTTTTCTAATATATCTATCCCATCTCGAAGAAAAAGTTTTATCACTTAATTTAAAAACAACATCATAAGTGAATAATACATCATCTTCAATTAATTCTTGAGCGTAAAAATTATTAAAATCTCTGAAATAATCACCCCCATTTTCAATAACAAGATTTTCACAAATATCAATAGTTTTTTGTTCAACACTAACAGGTTCAATAGAGAAACCAACAATTTGAAATTTATCATCTTTTTTATTAATATCAACATATATAATATAATGATTATAAATAAAATAAGTATCATTACTAACAAATCCAATTGGAATTCCTTGATAAAAAGTAGTTATTGTTTCATTAGTATACATATCTGTACTTGAATAACCTGAAGGTAAGGAATCTAAATAAAAATTAAAAAAATAATCTCTATCAATGAACCATTTAAATTTTTTATATCTTTTTTTGAAAATTTTTTTTCACATGATATTTTACATGATTCATTAAAATTCATATCTAATAAAAATGATGTATATTCTGCTCTTGTTCCTGATAAAAGTTCTGTAAATGTTTCATTTGGTCTTAATGGAATGTTATCTCTACATATATTTAAATATTTATATGAAAAGGGAATTTGAGTCCCAAATGAACTTAACATATTTACTACTATTCCTAATGTATCGTTTTGAGAGTAAAACTATATTAAAATTGTTATTTTATTTTTCATACGTAATAGGAGTCAAATATTCCACAGGATGCTAATTTTAAAAAGAAAAGGAAAATAATTTGGATTAAGTACATTTTTTTAAATAAAATTTATTTTTATTTTTCTTTATTCATTTTATTTTCTAGTTTTTTTATTTATTATTGTTATTAATCATTTACATATTTTTTATTATTTATTTCTAAATAATGATATTAATACATTAAAAATATGTGAAAAAAAAAAATCCTATTTTATTAAAAAATATTTAAATAATTTTTTTAAAATATTATAATAAAACCCTAAAACAAATTCTAATCTCTGAATGAAAAAAAGAAATACAATTATTTTTTTTCTTTCATCATTTCCAATAATCTTTCTTTTTCTCTTTGTGGAGAAATTCTAGGTATTCTATAAAGGAAAATTTCATGTTGTTTAAAATATCTTTTATCATTACTATCATAAAGAACTAAATTAATAAAATATTGAACAGCAAATTTATTATTAACATTTTCATAAGTAGGAGTTAATTCA
>JAJJLU010003645.1:0-42391 GCA_023807065.1 Isotricha intestinalis
AAAAAGATAATAAAGGCATAAAATTAATTAAAACATTTATAAAAGATATGTACTTCAAATTTGGTAAAGCTAACAATAAAAAAGATGAATAAACTATGAAGCTTGGGTTTCTTTTTTTTTTTTTTTATTTAATTTAATTATTAAATATGAGCCTGCTCGCAGGACATTAACTAACTAACTAACTAACATATTTTTTTTTAAGAAGATAATAATATTAAACATGTTATAAATGAATTTGTGATAATGAAAGAATTAAGAAATAAATTAAAGAATGAATTAGAAAATATTGAATGTTTTTATTGTTCTAAGAATTATTCAGGAAAGAAAGAAGAAAAGAAAAAGGATAATAAAGGAATTAGAGAAATTAAAAATTTTATTCAAATTTGGAGAATATAATAAGAAAGGTGAATAAGATGATACTTATAATATTTGGGGAATATTAATATTATTAAGATGCTTGGGTTTCTTCTTTTTTTTTTATTTAATTAATATAAAATATGATCCGGCTTGCCGGACTTAAATTAACTAACTCACTAACAATTTTTTTAAATAAATATATATAATGTAAATAATAAATAAATCTTTAAAAAATAATATTAAGAATAATAATCATGAAGAAACAAAAGAAGAACATTTATTTAATAGTAAAGAGATTAAATATAAATATATTAAATTAATATCAAACAAATTATAATAATAATAATGATAAATAAGGAAGATAATATAATTAAAAAATGATAATTTAAATGAAAAAAGAAATATAGAAATGAATGAAGATAAAGTAAATAATGAATAACATATTGAAATTATTACTAATAATTTGAATGAAAATGATAATATATCTCGAGATGGGAAATATTTTATTTTATTCTTTAAATAATGGAAAACTGAGTAATGCTAAATATATCAAAAATAGGACAATTAATATATAATTATATGGATAATAATGATGAATATAATAGAATAATACAATGGTAAAAGCAATATATTAGGAAAAGCTGTTATATAATTGTATTAATTAAACCTTTTTCTAATTACTTATTATTAGTTTAAAATAGAAATATTATAAATAAAAGAACTGAATAAATTCAATATATTAAATTGGCAATTTAAAATACAATTCTCTTTTTAATAACAATTATCCCATTAAAATACAATGTTTATTTATTATTTGAATATTTACTTTTTAAATTTAATTCAATTATTTTTATTAAAACAATAAGAATAATTTTTATTTATAATATACCATATTTATAATTTTAATATTCACTTAAACCTTTAGTAATAGAAGCAAAATTCATTTTACCTTCAGCAAAACAAATTTTAGAAATTTGTCTAAATTTTTTTAACATTTCTCTATAATTAACAGAAGATATTTTTCCTTTAATTTCATCTAAAAAAAAATTTTGATATTCAGAAAGATTATACATATTTTTCCATTTATAACCATTTAATCCTTTATCAATTAAATTTATTTGAGTATCTTCAGGATATTCTTCATTATATCTATTTTCAGTATTTAAAATTTTATCTATTTCTTTTTCCATAACAATATTTCTAATTTCATTTAATTTATTCATATAATCCACAAATTCATTTGATAAATCTCCTCTTATTGGTTTTAATTTTGCTTCAACTTTATTTTGAAGTTGTATATATTGATTAAAAGTTATTCTATCATTTAATTCATCTATATCTTTCTTTTTTTTAGAGTTTAAAGATAAGATTTCATCTTCAAATTTTTGAGTATTTACTTTTATGAATTTTACATAATATTTCTTCTTTTTTTTTATATTTGAATTTATTTTTTTTTCTGTTTCATTTGTTTTTTTTTCTGTTAATGATGGAAATATAATATTTGTTTTATTTCTTGATCTTTTTGGAATTGGAGGATCATATTTAAATTTATTTAAAATTTCATTTGATTGAACTCTATTATGTTGTATTGTTTGTTTTTTTTTATTTATATTATATTCTCTAAAAGATAATTTCCTTATCTTTTTCTTTTTAATTTTCTTTTCAATTTCTTCTTCTTCCATTTAATGAAAATATATATATCAATTAACAAATAATATTATATTTTATTAAAAGGAAATTATTATAATAATAATCAATATATTTATTATAATTTTCTTATTAAATATTTATTTAATATTTTCTAGAATTATTTTCACTATCATCATATTCTTTTGATTCATATTCATTTTATTCTTTTTCTCTACATAATTAAGTATTATACATTTAATTAAATTGTTTAAATTATACTATTATTATTTTTTTCATATATTGTTTCTGAAATAATTAGTCAAATTGTTTTATTTCTAAAAGAGTTAATTTTATTTCTTTTCTCTTTAATTTTGTTATTGAGAAGATATAAAAATTTAATATTTTATATTTTATATTTTAGAAACAATATTGTTTTAATTGAGGATTAATTCATTTAGGGTTTTTTTTTGAAATTTTTTTAAATTATTACAAAAATTATGTAACATTCATTCCATTTTTTTCCATAAAAAGAGTTATTTTTATTTTTGTTATTTATTCATTATTAATTATTTGTTTAATTCATTTTTTAAAATTTCTTCTGATAAAGAAATGTTTTCTAATAAATATTTTACTATAATCAATTGTACTAATTGGAATATATAAAAAAAATTTAATGAATTTTAATATCACATTTTTATTAAATGACGAATTTAAAATGATTATATAGGGAATAATAAATTATAATTGTTTTCAATAAAAATGAAAAAATTATTTCAAAAAGATAATGTTAAAAAAATTAGATTTTAATTATAATATAAATTTACATAAAAAATATTTACTTTTATTTCAAATATAATAAAAAAATCTTTTTTAAAAATAATTCCATAATTGATTTCATTTATTATTTCTCAAAGAAAATCATATGTAAGACACATTTATTGAAAAATTCAACAGAAGAAAATTCTTCTTTGAATTTAAATATATTAAGTAGGTAAATAATAATAACAATGCATATAATTAATAATTGAAAAGTCAATAAAAAGATTTCAATTTTTAAAGCATTTTCATGAATATACTCTAAATCTCTATTCATAACAATATAATAACAAAGGGGAATTTTAGTTAAAACATAATAACATTCTAATTGAAACATAATAACTTGAGGATTATTTAATAATAAAAGATTATATTCTTCAGTTCTATTTTTATTATTTTTAAAATCTCTATATAAACTATTTAAAGATGTATACATTCCATTAATAACATTTGAATAACCTTCTTTATTTAATCCATCTCCTATAAGTTTACATTCATTGTTAATTTTTTCATAATTTATATAATTATTGATTTTTAAATCACTTATTTTTTTATCATTTAAATTTTTAATTAAAAATTGAGAATAATCTTCACAAAAATTTTTTCCTTCAATTAATTTTTGAAATTCAATTAAATTTTTCATTTTTTTATCACATCCACCATTAATTAATTCATCAACTTTAATTTTAAAATAAGGAAAACAAGTAGATAATTCTTCAAATAATTCATGAGTATTAATTGTATCAGAATACAAATTTTTTAAAGCATCACAAGAAAAAGAATATTGTGTTGTTTGATATTTATATGATATTGGATTATTTTCTAAAATTGATAATTCAAATGCAATAAACATTTCACAAATAAATTTAATATTAGCAACTACACCTCTAAATGTATTTATAATTGAATTAAATGATTTTACTAATTGACAAGAAATATGATAATAAATTAATGTTATTGTTAATAAAATAATTCCAAAAAATACTAAAGTTAAAAATAAAGTACAATATAATAATGGTTTTTTTAATAATTTATGTCCTATTTGATTATATTGATTATTTTGATTAAAATCAAATAATGCATTTTGTTTCGAATTAACTAAATTTAAACTACTATTAAAAGTTGAATTTGTTATATTTGTTCTATTCGTTGAATTAAATATTAATCTATTTGAAGTATTTTTATCTTTATTATTAATTTTTGATTTTTCTTTTGATTTTGAATTATCTAAATTTTTTATATTTAATTTTATTGTTTTATTCTTTTTTGAACCTTTATTTGAATTACTTATATTTAAATGATTTTGTTTTGATAATTCTGGTTGTTCATATAAAAAGGAAGATTTTTTAAAAATCAAAGATAATTCATCTTTTGATTCTTCTAGTATTGTTTTTTTTTCTAAATCTAAATATTTTGATGTTATTCCTTTATATTTAACTAGTAAAGGACGGACTTTAATTAAATTATATTCATCTATTTGTCCTGAAAAAATATATTTTATATTTGTTACTTGTTCAATGTCATTTTCAAATTTAAGATGAGATAATATTTCCTTTATTTTTATATTTTTTTGACTAAAATCAACATAATCATAAACAATAATTGTTTTTTTTAAAATATAATTATTAAAAAATCTTAACAGAGTATGAACTAAATGATATTTAGCAAATAAGATTTTAGTTTCTAAATAAAAGATAAGAAAATATAAAAAAGAATATGCAATAAAAAAAATAATAATAATAATAATATATAAACTAATTGTTTGTTGATGGGCAATTTTTTTATCTAAAATATTAACAGCAAAATAATTTGTGATTTCATTATTATAATATTTATATCCAGCTAAAAAATTTCTTAAAAAACCAATATAACTATAAGCACCATAATAAAAGCTTTCAAAAGATAAATTAGATTTTAATACATTATCATTATTGTAATAAATATTTGAATGATTATATAAAATTTCAATTGGACCTAAATTATTTATTGGAGATAATAAAATTGAAACATGTAAAGATTCCATTTGATATAAAATTTCATTTTTTTTACCTGATCTTAAAGGATATCTAAAATTATATTTTTTTTTATACATTTCATAAAAATAAACATCTGAACTTATTATTTTTGAAGTATAAAATTGATAAAATTGAATATAAAATGTATTATAATCATATTCTCGTTCACTTAATATATGTCTATGATTTTCAAAAGAATTATTAAATCTATTTTCTAAAATTTTTGGTTGAATATTATTCCCTTGAAATTGCATTTGTAAAACTTTTAATAAAAGATCATTTAAAGTTATTCCTACCATTTCATAATTAACATGGGCTTTAAAGAAATCTTCTTGTTCTATTATATTTTTTATTTTATATATAAAAGTTATTAAAAATAATATTGGACAAGAAAAAGAATATATTATTCTAAAGAAAAAACCAAATTTTGATTTTCCTTTTTGTGATAATAAATATTGTCTTAAATCCTTAATATTATTTTTTTTATTTAAATTTATGAAATCATCATTCAATTTAAATGATAATTCTTTTGTAAATGAATTTTTTTCAATAAAATTTTGATTTTTTTTATTTTTATGGTTTAATAAACTACTCATTTCATCTTCTTTAATATGATTTTTATAAGTATCAAAACTTATATTAAAATATTTTTTAAGAACAAAATAAGATAATTTATTGGAATATAATATCTTCTGTTTTAAAGATGTCTGTAAAAATTTATCTATTTCATTTTTTTGAGTAACTGAAGATTCAACTAAAGATTTTTCTGATTTTGGAGTTGTAGGATCAAAATTAATTTTATTAATTGATAAAAAATTATTATTATTATCTTTAGTTGAAACATCAATAAAAAATAAATAATATATTTTAATTTTTTTTTCCTCTCTTTTCATTTCTCTTTTTTCATAATTAATATTCATTATAACATTAATATTAGATAAAGAAAGATTTGATTTAACTTCTTTAATTTGAAGAATTGCTTTAGAAAAATCATCTTCTCCTATTAATCCTATTTTATCAGTAAATATGTCTATTATATTATCATAAATATCAAATAAATTAGCTTCATAATAACCTTTATCTTCTAATTTATTTAATTTAAATATATCTCTTACATTTAAATTATTTTGTTTTAATACTTCATATTTTAAATAAAAATATTCTTCAAATCCTCTACTTAATGAAACTATTCTTCCATTATTATTTGTAAATAAAAAACAACTTCCACAAAAATTTATTTTTTTTTTATTATTTTTTTTATTATTTTCTTTAATTAATTTTTGTTCTTTAGCATCTTTTAATTTTAAAAATAATATAATTCCTTCTTTAGTATATAATGAAGTTCCTTCAACATTAAATAATACTACATATTTATCTTTATCTAATAAACAAAAATTATTAATATTTAATAATTCATTTCCATTTCTTAAAAAAGTTATTATTGTATATTTATAAGATTTATAAAAAGTTTTTGCAAATAATTTATTAATATCTAAATTTTTAAATTCATTTGTATTATATCTTAATTTATTTATTAAATCTTCACTTCCATATTTTATTTGTAAATGAATATCTTTTAAAGAAAAAATAACTGTAAATAATAATAAATAAGTATTTTTCATTGCTATTTCAATTAAAGAAGAATTTTGAAGTGAAAAAAATGTATCAAAAGAATTCATTAAATTTTTAGGAATTTCTCCATAAATATAATTAAAATAAATTAAAAATTTTTGTTTAGAATAAGGGACATTACATTTACTATTTCCAAATAAATTATTTATTTTCTTATTTAATATATTATATTCTTTATAAAAATTCTTAATCATATCTGCAAAAGAATAAAATTCAACTGTATCATTATTAAAATTATTCATAATATTTTTAACACTATTTAAAGAATTCTTAATTAAATTTTCTGCTTTTAATATTTTTCCAATATTCTCATTATTTGAATTAAACAACACTATTTTTTTATGTTCTTGTCCTTTAGTTCTATGATAAATAACAACTCTATTTATTAAAACTTTATTTTGATCAAGATAAATTTCATTTTTTTTTTCATTATCAAGTGAATTTAATTTTTCTAATATATATAAGCATTTCATATAATTTTTTTCGAATAAGAAAAAAAAAGAAATGATAATAATAATTTTATTTATTATTACATTCATTTTTTGACTTGAAAAACAAAGATAAAATGATGTTATTTCATTATATAAATATTTATATAATAAAGGAAATTCTTTTTCCAATGAATTAATTGAATTTTTTCTTGATTTTAATTCAATAAAATTATCAATTTGAAAATTAAATTCCTTATATGAATAATTATAACAGTAATAACAAGAAGAATCTTTACATTTAGGATGATGAATAGATTTTTCTAAAGTTTTATTTAATCTTAATAAAAGTATTTTTAAAGTATGTAATCTATCTCCATTATAAATAATATTAAAAAACTTTATCATATTATTATCTAGACTATTTATATTTTTTGATGAAAAATTTTCAATTGTTTTTTCTAAAATATTTCTATCAAAATGAAAATAAATATCAGTTAAAACAATACTGAGATTTAATTCAATAATTAATTTTAAAAAAATAATACCAAAATCCTTTTGTAAAATTATTAATTTATTCTTATAATCATAAAAAAAACACCATTCTATAAGACAAGAAATAAAACATGAGGAAATAAAAATTCTTTTATAATATTCAAATTTAAATTTACTATAATATTTATCAAAAGTTATCATTTCTTTAATATAATATAAAATATAAATACCTCTAACAATATTTTTTAAAAGAATAATAGTTTTAAATTCTAAATAAAATTCTAATTGAACAAAAGCTTGAATTAAAGATAAAAGAGGAGTAATATAGTCAATTTCATTTAAAGGATTTATCATAAAAGAATAATTTGTTATAATAATAGGACTATTAATAACTACACTACATAAAAAAACATTTGAATAAAACATGAAATAAGTTAATATACAAATTAAAGTAATTAAAATATAATAAAGTGATTTACTATATTTTTCTTTTTTATCATTAAATATTACATCTACAAAAATTGAAATTAAAAATTGATTAAATGCATAAAAAATATAAAAAACAATAAATGAATATAATTTAAATATCTTTTTTTTATTAACTAAGATATGATAAGTTTTATAAACAATTAATGTAAATAGAAGAGATAAAAACATTAAAAAAATAAAATAAGGATAAACATCATAAGGAATGTTTTTTTTTATTAATTCACATAAAACTACTTTTCTTATCCAATAAGATATTCCTTTATTAAAAGAAATATTCCAATCATGAGTTATAATAAATATTGGCATTATTTTTATCATTATGATTAAAAAATATATTATTTTATTTGAAGGTAATTCTTTTTCTAAATTATTATAATAAATTATTCTTATATGTCCATTACTTTCCATATATAATATTATCTTATAAAAATAAATTTAAATTAAAATAATTTAATTTAATTCTTTTTTTATTTCTTTTATAAAAATTAATATTTTTTGAAAATTAAACATAATTAGCAAAAACAATAAAGTGAAAAAATAATAGTAAGAATCTCAATATTAAAAATTGTTATTAAAATATAATTTTTATTTTTTATATAAAAGACCATTAATTGTTTTTTTTCAACCTAGATTTTGTTTATTTTTGGTAGCTAAAAAAAATAAAAGAAAATATAAAAAACAAACCTTTAAATAATATTAAAAAAAATTAAATTAAAAAAACAATTTTGATATTTTTTTTTATAGATTTAATAATTTAATCAAATTACTATTCATATGAAAAAAATAATTAAACAAAATATTATTGTATTTATTATCAAATAAAAACTTTTAATTTTTTAATTCTCACTTAAAAAATAAATTATATCAAATGAAATTAAATTAATTATTATTTTTGAAAAAAGTAATGGTCCAAATATAAATCCAATTAAATCTCTAATATCATTATGAATAATATAATGAATAATATTAGGTTTTATATTTTCTAAAACAGTAAGAAATCCATAAAATAACATTAAACCATTAATCCAATCATTAATATAATTTGATTCATTTGAAATAATCAAGGAAAAAAAATTAGGAAGAAAAAAAATAATTATTTGAATTATTCCTTTATGAAAAATTTTTTTTAAATTTAAAAGAATCATTAAATTATAAAATATATATTTACCTAAAAATGATGAAAAAAAAGGAACAAAAAAGAAAGATAATAAAGTAAAAATAATTGCATAAATAAAATTTAATGATATTAAATTAGATATTTGTTCAATTAATTCACTAAAACCATTATTTAGGAATTTTTTAAAAATATGAAAAAAATAATATAAAAAAAAAAATCCTTCTAACCAATTAATAAATAATTGAGATTTTGAACATATTGCAGATAAATATAAGTAATTTATTATTATTGGGTAAATTAATTTATTTACTAATAATGTTATAAAATAATTCAAATTTACTTTTATTTCCCATTATTTAGGTTTAAAACAATATTTAATTTAAAAAAATATATTATTTATTAATTATATTTTTAAATTTATATGTTATAAAACAATTTATTTTAATTTTTATAAATCTAAAAATGACTGAAAATAATTTTTGATAAGAATTACTTTTAAATATGATAATAAATTTAAAAATTAAAAAAAATATAATTAAGTTTCTATAAGAGTTTTAAATTTATTTTTTATTTTGTAAAAGCTCATCATAAATTCCCTTTAAATTATTTGATTGTTCAATTCCTTGTTTTCCAATAATGAAAGTATTTCTCATTTGAGAAATAATATCATCAGTTTTAACTAAAATAATTTTATTTAATTGTTCTCTTAATTGAGTTTCAATATATTCAACTAATCTTCCTATAGAATTAATATGAGTTTGATAATCTAAATAATTTTTAGGATAATTATATTCTTCAATAATTTTATATAAATTTCCATTAAAACCACAATCTTCAAAATTTTTAATTTTAATATCATATAACATAGTACAAGAAACTCTATAAGTAGCTTTTAATTTTGTATTTTTTTTTTGATCAGTTTCATTACTAAATTTAACAGTAATAACATTAATAGAATCCAAAAAAGAATTATAAATTAATTTACAATCATTAATAATATTTTTAATTAAAACAGAGCAATTAAATCCATTATTAATAGAATCACCTTGTTCCCAAATATAAACACTTGAAATAGCATTATTATTATAATATAATTGAGTATATATTTTAAATAAATAATTTAATTGTTTTTCTAATTCTCTTAATTCATTACTTAAAATTCTATGTCCTTCATTGTCAGGAAAATATTCATTTGACCAAGGAGAACGATATGAATTTCCATCATGATTAAATTCACTATTTATAAATAAACCTAATGAATCACTTTTATTTATTGATAAGGGAGTTACTAAATATTTTGATATATCTCTTTTTGATTCTTGATTTATAAAAGTTGGTGATATTTTATTTAAATAATCTAAAGTTTTATTTGGAGGAAGAATTTGACATATTTTCATACATATTTCTGGTTTAAATACTTTTTCATTCTTATTTTCTATATTTTGTTTGTACATTTTTTTTAAATATTTTTTTTTTGGTAAAATTTATTTTTTTGATTTATTTATTAATTTATTTATATTTAATCTTTATTTAAATTAATTTATTAATTTTGTTAAATTATTATTTTTAATGAGAAAATATAAATCAAATTTTAATAATATAATTTGAATTAGGAGAAGTATTTCTTGAAAAATTTTGTTGTTTTTGAATCTATTGTATGTTGTTAAATTAAATAAATTCAATTTACTTTCTTTAAGAAATAAAAGTAAATTCCAAACTTCTAATAATTAAGTATTTAATAATTTTTTTCTAAGTCTACAATCTTAATAATATTTGAGTAAAATTATAAATTCCTTATATAGGCTTGAATTGTTATTTTATTGTCTTTTCGTATTGCAATAAACATTTTTTAATCCCTTTCTTTTGAATATACTCTAAAATCTTTTTATAAATTAATAATTAATTCATTATCCTTAGAAAAGTTTCTATTCTTGAATCTTTTTAATAAAAATAAATATAAATCATAAATAATTTTTAATAATTGGTGTTATTTTATTTATTTAGAAACAAATTTTGATTTAGTTTTAAATATATATTTTATAAATTTATTTAGTTTTTTTTTAAGAATAATTTTTAGATTAATAATTTATAGTTTTACCAAATATATTTAATAATATGAAATGATAAAATATAAAAGAAATGAAAAATAATCAAAAATTCAAATTCCAAGTTTATACATATATAAATGATTTTTAAAAAAAATCTGATATAAATTGTTTGTTAATGTTAAAAGATGGAAGATTTGCAATCGGAGCGGATGATTTATATATTTAAAAAATGAAAAATATCTTAATAAGAGCTTTTAGAACTTTTTACATTATGAATATTTTAAACAATAAAAAAATATATTATTTCATAAAAGCATTTAAACCTTCTTCTGCAATTTAGATAAATAAAACCAATGAATTATCAAATAATTTAATAGTAATTAATGGAGTTTACCCTCATATTGAATTGTTTTCTAAAAATGAAAATAATGAATATTATACAAGTAAAGTAATAAAGGATGCTCATAGAAGAGAAGGATATAAAACTTTAATTGAAATTCCAAATAATAAAATAATTTCATTTAGCGATAAATTACACAAATTTAAAGTATGGGATTTAATTACTTATAAATGTATTTTTCAAAAAGAAATATCTTTTTCACCTTACAATATCAATATAATAATTTTAATTTTAGAAAAATATGTATTAATTTGTTGTACAGATGGTCTTACAATTATTGGTTTAAATTATGATTATCATGTGTATTTGTTTATGGAATCAATGTTACCTGCGGCAATGATACAATTAAATGAAATAGAATTTTTAATTACAAATGAAAAGAATATAATGAAAATTAAATTCAATGAAAAAACATTAAAATTTGAAGTGATAGATTCTTATAATATATTAAAAATTAATAATAATTGTTTTATAACAAATTTTTCACCTCATATAGATAATTTTGATGATTCAACTTTTTTAGTATTTCAATATTTGAATAATTAATGTGAAAAATAACATTTATTTTTTGATTTCATTCATAAATCAATAAAGTAAAATTTTAAGTTATTTTTACTTTATAAAATTCTTATTTTTTTTATGTTTATTAAATAATATAAAATTTACAAATATATTTTTTTTGTTTGAAAATTTTTGAATTTTTTTTAAATCAAATAAAAGTAATTAATAAACAATATTTATTTTTATTGAGCCTTAAAAATCTAATTTTAAAAACAATAATTAAAGTTATTATTTTAAATCAAATAATTGTAACAAGAAAAAATTAGTTTTATTTCTTAAAATTCTATCTTTCATTTGGATTAATTAAGTATTATTCTAAATTATCATTCATACCAGAAAAATTAATATTAGCATGTGTAATAAAAAAGTTTGTTTCTCTAAACAATTAAAAGTTTCTTTTTTATTTTCTTCTATATTATTTTCAATTCAATTTCTAATATGATAAAAAATAATTTTTATTTTAATTCTTTTTTCAATTTCAAATCTTAATTATTTCAAATTAATAATCATTTTAAATTTTTTTACATTTTTATATTCATATGTTGAACTTTGATATTCTTTTATTTTTCATAAATAATCTTTATTTACTTTTGTCTCATTTAATGAGAAAAATTCTATTTACATTTATTTTATTATTTTTTCCTTCTTTTATTTAATTATATTTTAATGTGATTAATGATTTTAAATTATAAAATTTTAATAAAGATTTATTTCTTTTATTTTTAACAACAAAAAGATTTTTATTATAATGAAAAAAATCTAAGCTAATAAATTCCAACCTAAAATATGTTAAAAAAAAAAATTAAAAAAATACAATTAAATTATAATTAAATTCCTTTAAAAAAATAAAAATTAGTAATGGGAGGAAAAGAAAGTTTAAATCCAAATCCTTCAAGATGTTTCCAGTGTTTAACAATACCATTTATAGATATAATAACGAATGATTTAGATATACAAGTAAAAACAAAATGTTTATGTGGTGAAAAAGAAGAAAAATTAGAAGAATATATGAAAAAACATTCAGGAAAAGAAATGCCGGATTTTTCTTGTTTTAATTGTAAAAAACTTTTAGAAAATTCATATTATTGTCATGAATGTTTAAAAGTTTTTTGTAATAAATGTTCACCTGAACATAAATCTAATAATAAAAATCATTCTTTAACTCCTTTAAATAAATTAGATACTGAATGTCCTTTTCATTCTAAAGTTTTTACACAATATTGCTTTATTTGTGAAAAAAATTTATGTGATAAATGCAATTTAATAGTTCATAAAGGGCATATTATTATTAAATATATTGATTATAAAGTTAAGAAAATGGATGTTTTAGAAAAAAAAATTAAAATGGCAAAACAAAAATTAAATGTTAATGAAGATATTGCAAAAAGTATTATTAACAAAAATGATAAAATGAAAAAAGAAATTGAAGAATTTTATGAAATTAATGATGAAATGAATTTAAAATTAATTAAATTATTAGAACAAATAATTCAAAGTTATTCTTTATGTAAAGAAAAATTTAATTGTCAATTAATATATAATGTAAAAGAAAATATTAACTTTAATTTAGGAGTTATTTCCTTTGATGAAAATACTAAAATTGAAGAAGATACAGAAAAATTAATTCGTTATTTTAAAACAAATACTATCATTGTTAAAAGAGATGATATAAAAGAAAGAAAAAAAAAATTAGAAGAAAAAAAACGTTTGGAAGAAGAAAAAAAAAAGCAATTAGAAGAAGAAGAAAAAAAAAAGCAATTAGAAGAAGAAGAAAAAAAAAAACATTTAGAAGAAGAAGAAACAAAAAATGAAGTAGAAGAAGAAACAAAAAATGAAGAAGAAGAGGAAAAAAAAATTATAGAAGAAAATAAAGAAAATGAAAAAAAAGAAATATTTACTGTAGATTTATATAATTATGGGAATAAATATTCTGAAAAAAATCAAGTTGATGAAATTTATGATGTTGGAGACCCTAGAAAAGAAGAAAGAGATAATATTATGAAAAGACCTATTAGAAATATTAAGAAAAAAGCAAAAAGACCTGTTTTTTCTTCTACATAATTTAAAAAAATAATATAGAATTTAATATTATTATAAGAAATTCTTTTGATATGAAATAATTATTTTTTATTTAATTTTTTTAATATATTAATTAATATAAAATACTTTAGATTAAGAAATATATAAATTTCTTTTTAAAAATTATATAAACTTTTAATTAAAGAATGGGTGGATGTATCGAAAAAAGAAATAATATAATAATAAATCAATCAAAATTATTAAGAAAAAATTGTTTTAAAAATATTAGTTTTTCGTTTAAAGAAAGAAGTTCTAATACTTCTTTGAATGAAAAGCCAATATTTTTATTAAAAAATAAATCTCAAAGAATTCCAATTCAAATATGGATTAATATATTAAATTATTTAAATTTTTATGAATTAAAAGAAACTGGAAAAGTTAATAAATTTTTTAATAAATCAGTAAAAAGAAAAGAAATATTAGTTAAATTTTTTAAGAAAAGAGATTCATTTTTTATTCAAAATAATAAAAGAAATATTGAAGAATTATATATACAAACTGTTATAAATAACTTTATTTCTTTTTCAATGTTACAAAAAAGTAATCACTCTTATCAAGATGATTATTCTTATGACAGTATTAATATAAATAAATATTAGAAATTAAAATAATTCTGCAAAATATTTATAATTAATCATACTTTTAATGTTTTGGGATTAAAGATATTTGTATATTTTTCATTTTATCTTTTTTGTAAAATGAAGTATTTTTTATAAAATAAAGAATAATGTAATATAAAGTTTAACATATTATATAATAAATTTAAAAAGGATTTAAATAATTAATTTAATTTTTCTTTTCATTTTTTAAAATAAATAATTGATTTTTAAGTTTATTGTAAAATATAATAATTATTATCTTTTTTTTGATATAATTAAAAATTTTGAAAAAATAATTTAATTGGATATTTCTTTTATTTATTTTATCAATTCTTATTTAAGTAATTAAGTAATTTAAAAACAGATTTTAAATTTAATATTTAATATTCATAATTATTCTTAGTAAAGTTAAAAAAGATATTAGTAATATATGTTGAAAACTATTTTTGTCTAATTAATATCTAATTTATTTGCCTATTTTTTTCACTTTACATATAATATTGTTCAAAAGTATAAAACTTAATTCATAATTTCCTCTTAGCTTTTAGAAATATAATTTATAAAATGAATAATGAAAAGATGTATTACTTTCGTTTTAATAAATATTATTAAATGATTATTTTTATCTATTCAATTATAAATTTTGAATATAATTAAAAGTTTTAAGATATATTCAAAATTTTTATATATTAATTTATGATTATGATTTTTATTTCTTAAAAATAATATAAAAAATTGAAATTTAAACTTATTTATTATTAATACATATACATATATTTAAATTAAATGATATTCATTTTTCATTTAAAAGAAAATATATCTTAAATAAATTATTAATGATATTTAATTTTAATATTAATTGTATTTATTATCTTTTATCTAATTTAAAATTAAATCATTTATTGTCAAAATTTGAATTTGAAAAAAATATATGTTTATCATCAATATTTTCATTTAAAGGAGAATAATTATTATCAATATTAGTTAAAGTTCTTCCAATTTCATTTTTTGTGGTTTTTTCAATGAAAATTTGAATTACTTTAGAACACACTTCTAAATTTTCAAATTCTTTTTCATCACTTTCACTTTCACTTTCACTTTCAATTTCTATATTTTCAGAATTTGCATAAGGAATAATAAAATCATAAGATAAATTTCTTAGAGTAAAATAAAAAATATAATTGTAAAATAAGTGTTTGTATTTTTTTTTTAAATTTTCTATATCCATTTTATAATCAATTAAAGGTAAAATAAATTCTTTTGATAGATTTAATAATTTATTAGCTGAATATAATTCAAAATTATCAATTTTAACATCTTCATTATTTTTAGGAATTAAAACATTTATTTTTAATTTTGAATTATTGTATGTTTCACCACATAAATTACATTTAAGATCTATTTCATTTTTAATATCTGAAAAAATTAAATTATTATAATTAATTTTAAATAAATTTCCACATTTTTCACAAAATATTTCTGTATCAAATTGAATTCTTTCTTCTTTGTTTTTTTCATTATCATTATTATCTTTATTAATTCTTGGAATTAAACTTCTTTTTCTAAAAATATATTTTTCTTTAAGTATATTATCATTTTCTTCATTCATTGCAGATTCTCTCATTAATAAAGTAACTCTTATTGATTGAGATTTTGTTTTTTGAATATATTTAGCATTAAAAACTTTAGTTAATTTATCACATAAAAGAGAATAAATTAAATAAGTTCTAAAACCTTTTATTTGCAATAAAAATTCATAAAATTTAATTACTTCAGCATCACTTCCATAAGTTATAATTGAAAGAAAAATAAAATTGAAAATTTCTTCATCAATATATTCTAATTTTTCTATTATATTATATATTTTATTAAATCTTATTTCTCTTTCTTTTGGTTCACAATACCATAATGAACTAGATAATACTAAAAGCCATGTTAAATCAACACAATTATATTTTTTTAGTTTATTTATTGAACTTTGATTTATTAAATTTAAATCATAATTATTATTATAATATATATTTAAATATTTTTGATCATTTAATATACTTTGAAACTTCTTATTTTGAGATTCAAATAAATTTTCTTTTTGTTCTATTTTATTTGAAATAAAAATTTGAGAATATGGTTTTTCAAAAAAAGAATTGTCATATAGTAATTTTGGGAAAATATTATATTCAAGATTAACTTTATTTTCATTATTAAATGATATAATTTGGAAATAATCTAAAATTTTATTTTTATTATCAGTTTTTAATAAATATTCTTTTTCTTCTAATGAAAAATTTTTGGGAATCGATATTTTCAATTCATTATTTTTAATTGAAAAATCAGAATTTAAGAATATTGTTTTTATATTTTTAGTAAAAAATTTTTTATTTTTTTTTGATGTAATTTTTTCATCAAAAAATAATATTTTTAATTTATCTTCATATGTTTTAGGATAAATTTTATTAATAATAAAATTAAGAAATAATTTAGTTCTTAGAAATCTTTCATAAAAAGATTGATCTTCTTTAGAAAATTGATAAATATAATCATCAATTTTAAATATACTTTCAATTTTAATTGAACCATGTTTTTTAGAATAAAATTTAGAATCAAAAACTTTTAAATTAAATTGATCATATTTAATAAACGTAGCATAATCTATAATAATTGAAGTGATAAAATATAATATTTTATCTCTAATTGAATAATTAAAAGTATTTTTTTCTTCTTTAATATTATTAACTTTTTTAATATAACTGGATAAAGAATTAATAATTTTTTTTTTATAATGAGAAGGAAATTCAATATTAGAAAATAAAGAATTATCATTATTTTTTTTTTCTTCATTTCCTAAATCTTCTAAGAGAATAGATTGCATTTCATTACTTTGTGGTTCAATAACATTAATATTACTTTTATCTATATCAACTATTATAATAGATTTTTCATCGATTTCTAAATTATTAATTTTAAAAAAACGAATATCATATTCTTCATTTATTCCTAAAATATATGATTTAAAAGTTTCTATTATAGAATAACAATTTGAAGGTAAAATTGAAATAAAAGGATAAATATAATTAAAAGGAAATATTAAAGATAATAAACCTTCTACAATATTTGTTAATTTATATTTATCTTTAGAAAAGAAAAGTAAAGGAATTTCTAATAAAATACATTTTAATATTTTTAAAATATTTTCTATATTAAAATATGTAAATAATAAACTTAATTCTATTGAATTATTTTGTATTTTATTAATAGGATTTCTAAATAATATTATTTTTTCATTAAAATTAATATAATTTATAAATTGTCCATATAATGGAATTGGGATTTTCATTACTAAATTTTCAATTAATTTTTCTAAAGGATAATTTACTTTTGCTTTTTCAAAAATATATTTTTGATAAATACTTGATAAAATTTTACTAAATTCATTAGGAAAAGGTAAAACTGAAGCAATACATATAATTTTAGGAATAAAAATTTTTTTTAAATTATCATTTATTTCTAATTCATTATTATTTTTATTAATTAAATCTAATTTTTTTTTATATAAAATACCATAATCAAATAATGATTCATAAAATTCAAAACATGTAAAATAAATTTTTTCAAATTTATTTTTATTTATATTATTAAATAATATATTATCTAAAGTAAAAATAAAATTACAAGTAGTGTTTTTTTTATTCTCTGTAATTTCAATAGGAAAAAAACCAGTTGGAAAACAATGTTTTAATATTAAAGAATCAGGAATATTATTATATGAATAGGATAATTTAGGAAATTTTGAAATTACATTTGGTTCTATATTTTTAGATAAAGGTTCTTTATATAAATTATCAGAAAAAATATAATTTGAATTTAATCCAATTATATAAAAATTTTGTATTAATTGATTATCTGTTTGAATTTCTTTGGTTAACATTTAATTGTTTTTAAATGTTAATTTATTTTTTAAAATAATTGAAATGGGAATAAAAATTTTTTGTGAAAATTTATAACAGATGAAAATTCACCAAAATTTTTATAAATATTATTTAACTTTAAATTTAAAAGACACAATAAAAGAAAAATATTGAATTTGTTTTTTATATGTTTATCGAGTTTATTAAGATGAAAAATAGAAAATAAAAAAATATTAGTTCATTACATTTAAAGAATTTCTCCTTCAGTAGCAATAATAATTTTATATTTAATATATAATAATAATATGAATGTTTATAAAACTTTTAATTTTGTTTAAAAAAAGAAATTAAAAGTCCTATTTTAGGTTTTTCTTCTTCAATTATAATTATTTAATAAAAGAAAAAATATTAAAGAAGATTGATTTGAAATTTTTGAAATAAAGTCTTTTAAAATTGAACTACCAAATATAATTATTTCAAGATTAATTTATCATAATATTGTTTTAAATCCTGAAATTAAAGATATAACAAATTTTCATTTTTCTGAATCAGGAATTTTCCATAAAAACTTATTATTTTATTTTTATTCTTTATTTTTGAATTTTTGATAATTGATAATTAAAAACATTTATAAAACTATAAATAAACTTAATAATTTATAATAATATTTTTAATCTTTTAAGAAATAAATATTAATTTAATTATTTCATCCCTATATAAAATATAAAAATTTGTAAATTAGAAAAAAGTTTAAAGTCTTTAATATTTTAATTTGAAAAAAAATATTATTATAAAATAAAATTAATGATTTTATAATTAAAAATAACAATGTATAATAAAATTTCCAAATCATAAAATTAAATGAATATTTATCCAAAAAATGGAAAAACTTTAGATTATTTAAATTTTGAAAATACAATTCAAGTTAATTATAATAATTTTCCAATAGGATTAATAATAATAGATAAAGATGATAAAGAATTTAAATTAAGATTAATAAATAATTATGCATTAAATATATTAGAATTATATCATGATGTAGAATTTGAAGATTTAAAAAATCAAATGAAAAATTTTAAAAAATGGGAAAATAGTTCTTTACAAGAGATAGATTTATATAATTATATATTTATAAATCAAATAACAAATTTTCATTGTGGAACTTTTATATCATCTCTTTCAATGATATTTGTTAAAGTAAAAAATTTTGAAAACAGTTTTTTTATATCAATTGATAATTATAATGATGAAAGAAAAGATTTACAAATTAATTTAGTTAAAAGTTTAAAATATCAATATTTAGTAACTTTATATCATGAATTAAATAATCCTTTAAATGCATTAATGAATATTGCAGATGATTGTAATTGTATAGAAGAAAAAAAAAAAATGAATGCAAAAGAAATTAAATTAAAATTTAAACAATTAAATTTATTAGCAATGCTTATTAAAATGTTTATTAAAAATTTTATTTGGTATTTTAGAGTAATATTCGAATTATCAAATAATATAATTATTAATTCTAATTCAAAAATAAATTTAGAATATTTGTTTTTCAAAAATTTAAATAAATATGAAAGTTTATTTAAATATAAAGAAATAGATTATGAAAAGGATTTTATTTTTTTCAGAGATATTTTTATTTCAACAGATGGAAAACATTTAACAAATTTTTTAAGAGGTATTTTTGTATATTTATATCATATATTACCAAAAAAAAATGGATTTACAGTTAAAAGTACAATATTAAAAGAAGAAAAAATAAAAATAAATTTTATTAAAACAATAAAAAGTCCTCATCAAGGAAGAAGAAGAAGTAAAGTTTTAGATGATTTAGAATTTAATTTTAAAAAAGAATTTGATTTATCAAGAAGTGTTCAAACAATAGAAATAACAAAAGAATTATTATTTCGTTTAGCAAGTATGTTAAATATAAGAATAAAGTTTTATTCAGAGAATGAGGATTTAATAATAAGTATAATATTACCTTTTTCTTTTGAAAAAGAAGGAATAGAAGAAAAAGATGATATAAGAGAATTTTCACCTCGTCAAAAACTATTAGCCTTAAATGGGATAAATAGAACAGTTCCAATATATAATATTTGGCAAACTTCTTTTACTGACAATCCTAATGATATAGATAATATTTCTTCTTCTCCAATTCAAACTTGTTTAACAACTCAAAACAATTTAACAAATCATACAAATTATAATTATAATATTACTATTACTGGACCTAATGATAATTATACTAATATTATTAATCAAGAATCTATTTTTAGCAGTTCTAATGTTATTAATGATAAAAAAAAACATCAAAATCAAAATTACAATAAAATAACAACTGAACAAAATGAATTATATAAATTAGAAAATGATCCTTTTATAAGAATGACTAAAGAAAAAAATCCTTTTATTAGAGAATTAAACAATGAAAAAAGAGATGATTCTTTTAATTCTTATTCGAAGAAATCTAATTCTGATTCTGAAGAAGAAAATAAAGAAGTTTATGTTGAAGAAGAAAACAATTGTTTTTTAAATTATAGTAATCAAAGTAAAAATATTTATACTTATAATGCTGAAAATTATCAAAATAATATGGATCTTAATTTAAATAAAAGTGAAATCATCACCAAAAAATCTATTACTTATCAAAAACAAAATGAAATGAAATTAAATAGTCAAATAACAGGAAAGAAGAAAAACAATTATGAAACAAATATAGAAAATAAGAAAAAAAAATATGAAACAAATATAATAGATCCAAATAGAATAAAGACTAAAATGAAAGATAAATCAAAAACTGATAATTTAAATATTAATAAAAGTAATAATTTAAATATTAATAATAATATTAAAAATAATAAGAATAATAATAATTGTAAAAGATGTAATGATGTATTATTATGTGATGATGAAGAATTTAATTTATCAACAATAAAAAATATGTTAAAGAAATTTAAAGTAAATGCAGATATAAGTACAAATGGGAAAGAATGTTTAGATTCAATATTAAAAAAAAAAGAATTAAATTGTAATTGTAATAAAAGTTCATATAAATTATTATTATTAGATATGATGATGCCTGTTATGGATGGTTTTGAGGCAGCAAAAAAAATACAAGAATTAATTAATAAAAAAGAAATTAATGATTGTTTAAAAATTGTTATTGTTTCTGCTCATATTGAAAGTAATTTAGTTAAAAGTTTAAAAGAATTAAAATGTGTTGTTGAAGAAGTTGCTAAACCTTTAAAAAAAACAAAATTAGAAGAAATATTAAATAATTATTATTTTTGTAATTAAATTAAATGGTAATAATTTTGTAGGTTTTTTATTTTCATTATTAAAATTTTATAAATAATTTTTTTTTTTTTCAGAATATTATAATATTTTTATTTTATTTTGTCAACAATTTATTTTTCTTTTTTTTTTAAAGTTTCAAATTTACAAGGAGATTTAAAAATAAGATTATTAAGTTTTAATTGTCTATTCTTTGAATTTTCTAATCTAAAATCATTTAAAGTTAAAGAAAATTCTTTTAATCTATTTTCTTTTAATCTAACTTTTCCCATTTCACTACTATTAATTTGATCTTCAATAAATAAATCTAATTCATTATTATAAGATCCAAAATCATCTTCTTTTAATTTTTTAATTTTTTCAAAAAATTGTTTTAATCTTATTTCATGATTAATTCCATTATAATGATTTTCTTCTTCTAATTTTTTTTGTTCTAAATTTTTTTTCATTGTTTCTTCTTCGTTTAAAGATTGATTTAAATCATAATTTAAAACCATTTTTAATCCATTTTTTTCAAAAATATATTTTTTAGGTAATTTCTTTTTTTTTTTTGGACTATAAGTTTTTTTTTTTTCAACTTCTTTTTCTTTAATTTCATAATTTCCTTCAATTATTTCTCTAACTCTTTCTTTTAATTCTAAATTTATTTTTTCATCTTTATTTTTAAATAAATAAGAATTATCATATATTAATTTTCTCATATTTTCATTTCCCATTGCTATTTTTAATATCCTTTCATTTTCTTTTAAAATTTCTTCTTCTGGTAAATAATTTAATTTTTCTTCTTCTAAAATAAGAAAATTTTTTTCTTTATTATTTGAGTTTAATAAATTTTTTAAATATATTGTTCTCAAAAATTTATTTTGTTCTAATGTATTTATTTTTGTATTTTTAGAATATTTTGAATAAGGATTTTGTATAATTAAATTTTTCTTTTGATTTTGTTTTAAATATTCTTCCTTTTGTTTTACTTTTAATGCATTGATTTTTTCCATTTTTAATTTTTTTTCTTCTTCTTTATCTGATTCTTCACTTATTATATTTGATGATGAAATTTCATTTTCTTCTTCTTCTGAATTATTGATATTATTATTTTCTTTTCTTATTTTTACACTAGAATATTTACGTAATTTTTTACTTGATGATTGCTTTGAAGATAAATTTGTTAAAGAATTTGTTTCTTTTTTATTATTTAAATTCTTTGATTTTTTTGAAAAGGAATTTAAATTATTTAAATCTTCATTCAAAGTTTTTATATTTTTATTATATTCTTCTTTAATATTATTATTATTATTATTAATATTTATATTATCATTTAATTCTTTATTTTCATTTATTAAATCATTATTAATAAAATTTTTATTATCATCTTTAATTAATTTATCATTTAATATAAATAAATTACTTTTTTTACTTTTTTTTTTTTTATTCAATTTTGAACTGGTTTTTTTACTTATTTGTTTAGATTGAATTTTATTTAAATTAGTATTAATATTATTATTATCATTATCATTATCATTTTCATTTTCAAATTTTAAAGATTCTCTTTGAACAAAATTATGAAATTCTTCATCAGTAATATCTTCTGAATTTTGAATATATTTCATTTCTTTTTTATCATTTATAATATTACTAATATTATTTTCATTACTTTGTTCATTATTGTCTAATATATTTTCATTTAATTTTTTTCTGTTTTTCTTTTTTGATTTTTTCCTTTTTGTTCTTTCATTTTTCTCAAAATCTATTTTATCATTAATTAAATCATTTAAAGTACTTTTTTTTTTCTTTTTTTTTACTTTAATTTCTTCATTATTATTTTCATTTATAATTTCTTTATTAATATTTTCTTCAAAAGTTAAAAGTTGATTTCTTTCAGAACTTAAATTATTTCTTTCATCATCATCATTTTTAAGATTAAAATTATTAGTTCTTGTTGTTATATTTGTTGTTCTTTTTGTTTCAAATAAACTATTTGAATAAGTATTTCTATAACTATCAATTGAATATTTTTTTTTTTCATTTTTATTTTCAATATTTAAAGGTAAAATTGAATCCAAATTTATATTATCACTTTTATATAATTGATTTGGAATAGAAGAATAATATTCTTTTTTTCTTAAATAATTAACTCTATTTTCAGGATAAAAACTATTATTTTTATTATTAATATTAAAAAAATTCTTTTTATGATTATTATTTATTGTTTCATTAATTAAATCATTTTGATTTTTCTTATTTATAATATCATTATTATTATTATTTATATTTGAATTATATTTATAGTAATAATTATCATTATGAAAATCTCTTATTCCTCCTTTTGATTTTTTTAATATTAATTGCTTTAATATAATTTCATCCATTTTATTCATTGGTACATTATTTATATCATTACTATCTAATTCATTTAAATTTAAATCATTTTTTAATTTATATTTCTTTTTTAAAGTTAAAAAAGTTTCATAATCATCTTGATTAAAATTATAAAGAGTTTCTAAGGATTCATCAATTTTGTTTTTTTTTAAATTTTTTTGAACATAATAAATAACATTATCTTGAATTTTTTTTATTTCATGTTGTAACATATTCATAACAATATCTTGATTTATAATTCCATTTTTTTGATCTCGATTTTCAATTTTATGAAAAATTGAAAATAAAATCCAATCAAAATAAACATTATGAATAATTAATTTAGGTCTTTCAGTATTTGATTTTTCTATTTTTTTATTATTTACTTTATTAATTATATATTTTGCAGTATTTTCTAATAAATATTTTGGAATATTATCTAATTCTATTAACGCGTCTAATTGCTCATTAAAATTTTTTTTTCTTAATTCTTTTTTTAATTTATCTTTTATTTTTAATTTTTCTATTTGATAATCTTCATTATCTGAAATATCATTAATTGAAGTATTTAATTTATCTATATAATCATCATTTATATTTTCTTCGCTGAGAAATCTTAAATATTTAATACTTAAAAGGTAATCTTTGTGATTATATCGCTTTTTATTTTTTAAAAATTTATCAGTTATTATACTTTTTGTTTTAGGAATTGAATAATTATAAAAATTTGTTTTTATCATTGATTTAGTTTTATTAAAATCATTATATTGAGTTTTGTTTATATTTGGAAATTGGGTTTCAATTATTAATTTTTTCCTATTTTTTCTTTTACGATAATCACTAAAAAAATTATCTTCTTCATATGGTTTTATTGCATAAAGGTTTTTCATTTTTTATTTACTATCAATTTGTAGAATATTTAGATTATTATTTTTTTCATTTGTAAATGAATATTTTATTTTTTTAATACAAATTTAATTAAATAATAAATAAGATAATTGTTATTTTAAGTAAAATTCAAAGTTTTTAAATTAAAAATAATATTTTCTAAATTAATAATTTTTTTTTATTAATTTGACATAAATTTAAATGGATGAAAACTATATTTTCATTTTTAATTTGCTTTTATTATTCTTTCTTTAAAACAGATAATTTAATTATTGTTTAATAATTACATTTCTATTTTTCAAGACAAATATTAATTCGATATTTAAACCAAAATATATTTTTTTAGAAAATAATGAATTTTTGGTTTTAAATATTATATTTAAGGATAAAGAAATTATCCTTTAAATATTTAATTTCAACTATAATTCCTGAAGAAATAACAGTAATATTATATTTAAAAAAAAAGGAGATGAAATAGGATATGTTAATAAATTAAGATCAAATCCTATATCAATTACTTTTATGAAATTATTGTATAAACTATATTAACTGAAAAACAGTATTAGTATTAAAATTAGATAAATTTAAAGAAGTCAAGAATAACAATGAGAAAACACATAAAATTTAAATATTTAAATGTTTTTTAAAAGTAAATTGAATATTTTCCTTCTTTTTCAATATTATTTTTAAAACAAAAATTATTTTTTTACCGTTCAGATATAATTCACTATTATCTTTTATTTCTTTTTCATTTTTCAATTCCCTTCAAACAAATTAATTTGTACATCTTCTTCATAAATATTTATTATGTGGGAATTTCATTTTTTAATTATTTTCAGATTTTCCTTCATTAACATCATCTTTATTATCATTTAGAATATATTTTTCATAAAAATTCGAAATTAAAATTAATATTCTTTTTTTTCCCTTCTTCTTTATGCATTCCAATACTTTGAATTTTTTATTCTTTTGAATTAAAATAGGAGAAACAGAAGAACTATGAATAATAGAAAGTTAATGTTCATTTCTTTCATTTTTAATTAATTCAATTTCTCCTTAACTAAAAGATAATTCCTTCCTTCATGAAATAGAACAATTTAAATATCTTGATTTAAATATTGATTTCCATTATCTTTATTCATAATAATATTATCTATTTCAAATTTCTATTATTAATATAAGTATAAAATTTTACTCTTAAAAAATACTCTCCCTCATTATTTTTAATTCTTAACTTTTGTAAATATTTTAAAAATATTTGCCAATTTGATTTTTTGAAAAAGCCCACTACGAGATTCGAACTCGCGACCTTTTGATTACGAATCAAATGCACTAACCGCTGTGCTAAGTGGGCAACTAAATGTATTCTTAATTTTATAATATAATAATAATTAGAAATTTTTTAATTCTTACAACAAAATAATATCCATTCTTTAAACTATTATCATTCAAAAAGAGAAAAATAATTTAAAAGAAAATGAAAAAAAGAGGAGAGATTAAAATAATTATTATAAAGTATTTAATCTTTCAATGGAATAGGATATATATGAATTAATATACTTTTGTTTTTAACTAGTAAAATAAAATGGGTATTATATAATTTAGGATGAAGACAAATATTCTCAATTGTTTTCTATAAAAAAAATAATATTTATTAACTATATTATTTATTCATAGTTTATTATATCATTGATTAATGATTCTTTATCTTTTCTTTTTATTGTTGTTATATTGAAGATATAATAGATTAAATTAATATAATGTGATTATATTTTACTTTTGGAGTTTTTTTAAATTATTTGTCCTATTTTTGATAAAATAATTGGATTTGGAGTTCTAAATTATAAGTAATTTTGAATTAATAATTATTGATTATATTCTAAATTATAAAAAAATTAAATTACATTCAAAAAAAATTGTTCTTTTTGTTATTTTTATTTTTAAATTTATTTGGAAATAAAGTTGTTGATGGATTTAAATTTAATATTTGGGGCTTTATAACTGGTGTTTGTTTAGCTTTTTTATTCTAAAATAAAAAATTGATTATCAAAATAATATTAATTGTTGAGAGAAAAATTAAAAATTATTTTTGTATATTTCTTCGTATTTAATTTATTTATTTTTTATTTTTGATGTTCAAAGATTTATAAATAGGTTTATTTGCTATTTTTCCCTTAAATTTATGAAATAATTTCATTTTTTTTCAATTTGTTTTTATTGTTTTAACATTAACTAAGAAAACGATGAAATCTTTATAGAATAAAAAAAAATAAATATTTCTTATATAAATTATTATTCCTCTAAGATATAATTTTTTGTAGAGATTTTGTATTAATTTTAAAGATATAATTTAATTATTTGTAACCCTATCTATATTGAATATTTAAATTTATTCATATGATATAATTAAATAATTAATTATTTGAATTCAAAAATGAAAAACACTAATTAAATTAATGTAAATATGATAATATATAAACGTTGATGAAAAATAACAATAATTATTTTATTAAAGAAATTTGTATTGAGAAAAAAATAATTAGAACTTTAATTAAATATAATTTGAAAATTATATTATTTTTTTTTAAACTGTTTTGAAATATAGTAACCCAAATAATTAAAAGTTTTATGTAAATTCAATTAAATACAATTTAGGAATTCTTAAAGAAAAAATTCTTATATAGTATATTTTTTATAATCATATTACAATTATAAAATGAGAAAATTGAATATAAAATCAAATAAAGTTATATATACATATAAATTATATTATATGTAAATAATAAAAATTAAGAATTATATTTATTAAATCTGGTAAATTTTCTTGCACCATGACTATTTATATTAATATAATTAGTATCATTTAAATCATTGTATTTATTAAATTCTGGAAGAGTACTAAAAGGATAAGGATTTTGATATCTATTATTAGGTGAAATATTTTTATTATAATTATTTAAGAAATTATTCCCATTATTTAAGTTATTAATATTTTTTGCAGATTGTGAATGATACATTCTATTTGGTTTTTTATTTGAATTATAAAATTCATTTAAATTTGGTGAATGATTACTGTAATTATCATATATTTGAAAATTACTATTATTCATATTATCAATATTATTAGTAAATCGTCTAAAACCATTATTACCATTAAAACTACTTTTTATAGTTAATTTTAGATCTTTAATTCCTGACATAAATTTTTCATCAGAATCTTTTTTATCTAAAATTTGTTGAAATTTTATATCCATTATTTCTTTATTTAAATTAAGTAAATCTGAATAATGAATTTTTGGGTCTATTTGATAATTTATATCTCTATATAATCCTGTAAAAATATTATCTTCATCATATATTGGCATTAAATTTTTTATTTTTTTTTCAAAATTTGTATTCTTATTTAATATTACTAAATTTGGTTTATCATTTATTACTTTTATTTGATTTAAATTATTGTTTTTTCCATTATTTAACATTGAGGTATATAAATTTAAAAATAATGCATTGAAATTATCTAATTTTGTGTTAACATTATTTAATTGTTTTTGAAAAACTGATTCTGAAGACATAATATTTTTATTATTATTTGCATTTCTATATTTGTTATTTATTGATTGATTATTTTCATTATTATTATTTTGATTATAATTATTAATTGAGGTTATAGAATTATTTAAAATATTATCATCTGTCTTTTCATTTTTATAATTTTTTTCAATGATTTCATCTTTCATATTATTTTCATTATAATTGTCTTCATTTATATTATTATTTTCTTTCTTATAAAATCTTTCAATTATTCCATCTTCTAAAATATTATCACTATATTTTTGGTAATTATAATCAATATTTTCATAATTTGAATCTATTATTTTTCTAATTAAATATTTTCCTCCTTCTTTTAAACTAATTTCCTTCTCATTATTACTAGAAACACTTTTACTACTCATTTTATTTAAATTATGAAAAAACATTTAATAAAAAAATATTTTTTTATTCAATTTTATTAAATTAAGAATTTTTTTCAAAAAATAATAAATTTAAAATGCATTCTTTCAGTCAACCGAGTACTTTAATAATAAATAATGTTAATGGAATAAATACAAATCAATATGATTATAATATTGAGAATCAATTAAATGATAATTTAAAAATTCAAAATACAATATGTAATTTAATTGATGTTATTAATGATAATAATTTAAATTTTTATTATCAAGATAATAAATCTAGTTTTAAATATAATATAGATCAATTAAATTTAAAATTTTATTTAGAAACAGAAAAAATATTATCTTCAATAGATAAGAAAATTTATAATGAAAATAAGTTATTTTTAATATTATTTAAACAAATAACTTTATATATTAAAGAAATAGAAAGATTAAACTCTGTTTTAATTGGTCAAAGTAAAGATCCTAATTTTTTAAAGAAAAAATTAGTGATTTTTTCTCAAAAAAAAAATGATTTAGAAACTAAAGAAATGTTAATTCAATCATTAAAAACAACAATAAAATCATTAGAAAAAAAATTATCTAAATTAATTGAATCTGAAAATAATTTAAGAGAAGAAAATGATAAATTAAAAAAAGAAATAAAATATTATAAAGAGCAAAATGAAATATTAATAAATATATCATCAAATTCTAAAAACAAAAGAAAAAGTAAAAGAACTTTTTCAGGAATAAATCAAAGTTTTATGAATAATGCAACAATTACAATTAATTCAAAAAGAAAAAATAATATTAATTTATATGGTAAAACACCACAAAAAAAATCATCATCAAAATTAAAAATAATAAAAGCTGTTAAAAATAAAATTTTTTATAGTTCAAATAATAAAAAAAGTTATAATTATAATAATATATCTAATTTTAATACAACAAGTATAACAAATAATACTATTAAAAGTAATAGTGGAAGTAATAGAAGTTCAAATATTATTGAAGAAAACACAAATACAAAAACACAAAGATTAAATATTAACATATCTAAAATTAAAAAAACAATTTCTAATCCTTTTAATTCATGTCATATTCATAGTAATAGTAATATTTTACCTAATTCTAATTATAATGATATTAATGTTTCTATAATAAATAATAATTGTTATTTTATTAATAAAGAATTAGAAGAAATTGAAAATTTTGAAAATTTATTCATTAAAGTTAAAGATTATTTAATCGAGAAATGTAATAATGATTTCTATACTTTAGATAATGATAATTTAAGTTTTGAAAATAATTATCAAAAAAATAATGATAATTCTAACTTTTTTGGAAAAGAAAAAAATTAAATATTGTTTATAACTTTTAAAATAATTTATAGTAGGAAAAATGTTTTGTAAATTCAATATTTATATATCCATAGTTGTATAAAGTTTTTAATATTATTTTTTTTCATAATTTAATTTATAAAAAACTAAAAATATAATAATATTTATAATCATTTATAATATAATAATAAAAATATTAATCATAAATGTTAAAAAATTGTGTTAAATAAATATACAAATATATTATTATGGTAAAATATCATCTATTTCGATTTGTTTTCCATTATTTAAATCTTCAATAGCTTGATTGTAAATATTATTTAAATTTTCTTCTTCTTCATTTATTTGTTTATCAAAATATCCTATTTCTTTTTCATAAGTAGAATTTAATCCATTAATAATATCATTTTTTTCATTTAATTGAATAATTAATTGACTATATTGATTTTTTAATAAAGCTAATTGACCATTTAATTCATCTTCTTTATCAATAATAATTTTATTTTGAATTATTAATTGTTCATTTAATTCTCTTATTGGTTTTAATTTAAATTCAAAATAATCTATAATATCATATTTTTGTTTTTCTAATTCACTTTCCATTCTTATTAAATCATTAATTTTTTCTTTAACTACAATAATATCATTAATTTTGATTGAAATTTTTTCATCTTCAGTTTTTAAAGGTTGATTAATTTTTATTTTTATTATATTTGGACTTTTTGATTTTGATACTTTTTTATTATTTAACATTTCTTTTTTTATTTTTATTGAATTGTTAAAATTTTGAAATTCGTTTAAATTTTTATTATTATTATAAATATTATTATTAATATCATTATTATATGATTTTGAAAATTTATTTATTGAAACTGATTTTATTGAATTTTGATATGAATCTTTATTTGTTGTATTATTTGAATTTTTCTTTTTCGAAGAAGAAGATTTTTTCTTTTTAAAAATTTGATTTTTATTATTATTATTTTTATTAATAGTATTTTTATTATTATTATTTATTGGAAATATTGAATAAATGTTTAATTCATTATTTTGTAAATTTACTAATTTATTTTTCTTATGATTACTTTTTACATTTAAGTTTTGTTGAAAATTTATTATTGGTTTTTTATAATATGATATAAAATGAGTTTCTTCTCCTTCTGTTCCATCTGAATAAAAATTATGAATAAAAATTTTTAATTTGCATTGATTTTTTCTCATTTATTTTTTTTATATATGAATTATAATAATTTATTATTTATTATTTAAAAAATTCAATATGAATTATAAAAAGAAATTATTAATGATAACATCATTATCATTATTTTATAAATTTCTTAAATCAAAAAGTCAAATTAAATTAATGGAAATTAATAATAATTCAAATTTAGAAAATAATAGAAAATTATTTAATGATATTTCTTCTTTTTCATATTCAAATCAAAGGCCAAAGTTATTAATTATAAACTCTGAAATTCCAGGAAATCAAATTATAAATTATCCTTTTTTACCAAATGATTTAGAAATATATGATTTTAATTGTAACAATCAAAAAATTTCAAATTCACTTTTAAATATTATGAAATATTATTCTAATAATATTTATAATTCAAATAAAAAATTTGATTTTTCTGTTCCAAATTTAAATATTGCAATTAGTCCTTATGGAGATATTAAAAAAATTAATTATCATTCTTTAATTAAAGAAGATAAAGAACTTCCTATTTTTGAAAGATTAAATATTTTAACAAAAAAAGAAAATATTTTAAATATGAAAGAAAGAGATTTTATACTTTTATATTGTTCAAATGAAGAAAAAAATAAAATTTCATATTCTTTAAATGAATTTGTAATATTTAGATATATGTTCAGAAAAATGATAAAAAATTTAAATGTTAATTTTTATGTTAAAATTCCTAATTATTATATTAATGAATTAAATAATTTAGAAAATAATAATAAAATTTATATTGTTCAAAGAACTAATTCAATTAATCAAAATGAAAAATTAATTAATTTAAAAGATAAAAAAATTATTATTGATAATCAAGAATTTTCATTTATTGATATTACTGATGATATTTTAAATGAGATAAATAATTATAAAAAATCCTTTATGAAAATTTTAATTAATAAGGGAAACTTCTTTTATTATATTTATGAAAAATTAACTCCTAAAAATTTAATGGAAATGTTAAATTTATTTTTTCCTAAAAATGGATATTATTCAATCATTTGTAATCTCTTTTATCCTGAACATAAAAATCAAATTATTAAATTTATAAGTGAATATAAAAATAATTTAAATATAATTGAAAATAATAATTCAATTATATTAAATGATCATTATAATAATAAATATGAAAAGATTCAAATTTATCAAGGTTTTAAAAAAAAATATTTTGATTTAACAAAATATTCATTAAAAGATGTTGAAATAAAAGAAGAAATTCCTTTTTATAAGAAAAGAGTAATGAAAAAAAAAATCATTGATATTAATAATTTAAAATGGTTTCAAGATAAAGACATAACCTTTGATAAAAATTCTTATTTTTCTTCTTATAAATTTTAGATTGGTAATTAAATTAATTTTTATAAATATTATTTTAAGATGAATGAGTATTATTAAATAATTTAATTTTATTATTCTTTAATTATCTATTTAATTATTTTATAATTAATAATAAAAGATAGAATTATTAATTGAATCTTAAATAAACTAGTTTTTCTTTATAAAAAATAAATTAATAAAAATAAAATTAATATTCTTTTTAAATCAAGTAATTAATTCTATCAATTAAAAATAATAGATTAAACTTGATTTAATTTCAGGAAAATATATAATATAAGTAAATTATATTAAAATTAAAAATAAAGAAAAATTAAATTATTCGATTTTTAAATAAAATAAAATATCAAAACAAATAAAAAATTAATTTAAAAATATGGAAATTTTAATTAAGAATTTAAATGAAAAATCAAATGATTTAAATTTAGAATCATTAATAGAAACAAATTCATATATAGATTTTAATTTAAAAGGAGAATGGAAAATAGCATATATAAAAATAGAAGAGAAAATACAAGTCACTATAAATCTTTTTGACAATAATAGACGAATTTTCAATAATTTAGGTATTAAAATAAATAAATATAACATGAATCCCTTTAGATATAATCTTTATTCTTATGATAATTTATTTAGAAATTCAATTACTAATATTGAATATGAAAATATGAAACCCAATAAAATTTTAAAAATATTAGAAGAAAAAGAAGAAGAAATAATAAAAAATAAAAACAGTGAAATTTCTCCTATTCAAATTAATCAATTTTTATCAGGAGATTTAATAGATATTATTGTAAGAATTTCGAATAATCATGAAAATAAAAATAGTGTCCAAACAAAAATATTAGATATAATATTAAATTTCGTAAATTTTGTGATTAAAATAACATTTGATAATTTAGAAAAAATAAAAATAATAGTAAACAATCCTCAATATAGAAAATTTATTTATATAGATAAAATTTTTGCAATAATTAATTCATTTGATATTTTAATAGGTTCTTTAGAAAATATACTTTATGCACTTGATGAAGATAATAAACAACAAATGGATTTAACAAAACAAATAGCAAATAATACATATTTAATGTTAATTAAATGTTTAAATGATAATGTATATGATCTACCTTTATATTTTTTTGATATAATTTGTAGTTCTTATACAAATTGGTTTATTCATAAAATTGATGGTTATGATTCAAATAATATTATTAAAGCTTATAGTGAAAGTATTTTAAATTTAACTGAAAATGAATTAAAAAATATTAAGAAATCTATCATTACTAATATTAATAAAAATTTAATTGATAATTTGTTTGATAATGGTTCTAAAATGGAAATATATGATAAATTAAATTTTATTTATATTTATCGTTGTTTAAAAAGTCAAATCTTAGAAAAAAAAATTAATTCAGTTAATTTTATAAATGAAATGATTTCTGCAAAAGGAGAAAATAGTGCATTTAATAAAAGATTTGTAAATTATTTAGTTAAAGAAAAAAATATTTTATCTATATTATTAAGTGAAACTGTTCATGATGAAGTTTTAAAAAGAACAATTGAAATTTTTCATTATTTAGCTTCTTTTGATCAAATTCCAGATAATATTATTCAACAATTATTAGATAATAAAAAAATAATTTTATATCAAAATATTATTTCTGAAATTGTAAGTGTTTTACCAATTAATAAAAGATATAAAATAACAAATGAATGTACTAAAGATATTGATTTATCTATCAATGAAAATATAGAATTTATAAAAAATTTAACTGATAATGCTTTAAACTATTTAAATTTAAATTTAAAAGAACAAAAAATTCTTGAAGAAAGTGAAACTAATTTATATGGAATAAATACTCTTTATAATTATATAATTAATTTTAAAGAACAAAATTTAAAAAATAATAATATATCAATTGCAATTGATGCTCTTGTTCATATTTTTTGTAATCCTCAAACAATAGAAGATAAAATAATTTATGATTATTTAGATGAAATATTTCATAATATTCAAAATGATAAAACTCATAATAGTATTATTCAATGTATTAAATTAATTAAAAAAATTTTTACTTTTTGTTTTAAAAATAGAAATTCAAAAGAATTATATTTACGTTACTTAGATGATAAATATGATATAATTACTTTATTTATAAATGATTTAATAAGATATATAAGTAATATTCAAAAAGATGATATAAACTTTAAATTTGATGATGATAAAATTTATGAAGGAATTTATATTCATTCAATAAATATTAAATCAAGATTAAATATTGTTTTTTTCTTTGTTGAAGGCGAATATATGGAATATGTTTTAGATTTAAAAGGTGAAGAACATTTAGAAAAATTATTTAAAATATTTAAAGGATTAAAAAATGAAAAATCTCTTTTATTTGATTATTTATATAGTTATGTTGAAATAAATCCTGATAAAGAAACACTTGAATATTTTTTTAAAGTAATATTAAGAAATCCAGATTATATTAATTTAAAAGAAATAGATGAAAAAGTCCAATTACATTTAATAATAAATGTATTTAGAAAAATAAATGAAAATGAAAGTTTATTATTTGATGGAAAAAATATAAGAGTTAAATCAGATAAAATAGAAGGAATTGATTTATTATATGAAATATTATTAAATAATTCAAATCAAAAATTAACATATAAAATTTGTATAGAATTAACAAATTTATGTTTACATTTAATAGATTATTCAACATCATTTTCAGAAAATTTTTGGAAAAATTTTATAAAAGATATAATAGAAAAAATGAATAATTGTATAAACAATAATAATAAAATAGGAATTAATTCCTTAATAGAATTATTAGATTGTATTTATTCTAATGCTTCAGATTTTAAAGGAAAAATACCAGAAAAAGAAGATGTTCAAAGTGCTGGTGCAGAAAGTGAATTATATCATTTTTATTTTGAAGAAAGGAAAAAAAAAGAATATAAAATTAAAGTTGGATATAAAGAAACTTTATTTACCGTAAGATGGAGAATTGGTTATTATTATGATATTAATGTAAATGATGTTATTTTTGAAGATTTAAATGGAAAAAAATATAATTTCATGTATGATTTTTCTTTATTTATGGATTTATTTCCTAGTAAAATTTATATGAATGATAAAAACTCTTATAAATGTGTGATTGTTAAAAGTGAAAGTAATCAATTATTAAATTTAATTGTTAATCCTAAAAGTATTATTGAAAATGATGAGAATATTATTATTAATTTTATGGAATTGTTAAGTATTAAAAATGATAATGAAGATATAAAAGAAAAAGTTTGGAAATTATTCAATAAGTTACCTTATGATTATTATATTAATAAAAAAATAATTAATTTATTTAAAGAAAATACCTTGAATGATAATAAAGAGAATAATGAAAATGATATTAAAGAATTATTTAATACTAATGATATTTATCTTGTTACTTATACTTTACAATGTATGAAAATTTTTTTAAATAAAAATTCAAATGATGAAAAAAAGTATATTGAATATTTTATAGAAAAATATAAAGGAAATGAAATATTAATTGATATTTTCAATAATTTTAAAATTAATACAGATAATGATAAGAAAAAAAATAGATTTATTATTTTTGATTATTTAATAAATTTATTATATATTCTTAATGAAATTTATTATATTGAAGATAATAAACAAGTAGATGAAAAATTATGTAAAAAATTATCATCAATAATATATGATATATTAAAAATTGAAGAGGATATTAATAATCAAGAAAAAGATTTATTATTAAGATTTAACTTTCATATTTTTAAACAATATTTAAGCAAATTACAATCAAATAATAAAATAGAAGAAAATGATAATAATGAAATAAAAGATGATAAAAGTATTTTTTCAAATTCAATAGAATTAAAACAATATGAATATATTAGAAAAGAAGAACAATTTTCTTCTCATTTTAAAATATTAGAAGAAATATTTGATTTCATTAAATTTTTATATAATGATAATATAAAAGGATTTTTAGAGTTTTTATTAAATAATGAAGATTTATTTAATTCAATATTTATATATGCTTTTATTAATTGTAAAAATGTTTATAGTCAAAAAATAGTTTATAAATTTCTTTATAATTCCTTATTTTCAGAAAAAAATTTATCCAATTTAATATCAAAATATTTATATTTAATGTTTAATCAAAAAAATTATGACTATATTTTCGAAAATGATAAAACAGGAATTTACTTTGATACAATATCAAATATAATATCTAAATTTATAGAAGAAAATAAAAAATATAAATATGAAAATAAACAATTAATAATATATGCAATAGATAAAATAATTAATTATATAAAAGACAATTGTGAAAATACAAATAAAGAAATAGAAAATGAAATAAGAGATTCAATAGGAAGTAAAATATATTTATTAAGAAATTTAATAAGTTTAAATCCTGAAGAATCAGTTCCATATATTTTAAATAATGATATATATTCTTTATTTTTAGAAAAATGTATTTATTCTAAATGTAATGAAAAATCTTTAACTTCAAATGAACCTTTATGTAAATCTTATACCTCTCAAACAGAAATATATAAATTAATAACAACTTTAATAAAACAAAATACAAATAATTGTAAAGATTTATATAAAAAAATAATATTTGAATTAAATAATTTTCATAAATTAGGTTTTTGGAAAAGTAATTCACTCAATAATTGGAAAATATCTTATTCAAAAGATATTAAAGGAGATTTTTGTGGTTTAGAAAATCTAGCTTCTACTTGTTATTTGAATTCTATTTTACAAATATTTTTTAATATTCCAATTTTAAGAGAAAGTATTCTTAGTATTAAATGCAATGAAAATTGTCCTGTTTTATATAATTTACAAATTTTATTTTCTTCTTTAAAAACTTATGAAAGTCAATTTTATAATCCTAAAGATTTTGTTTTGTTAAATGGGTTAAATTTAATTGAACAAATGGATGCAGATGAATTTTATGGGAGATTAATTGATAATATTGAAAAAGATATTAATTCTTTATATCTTGATGATAATGATAAAAAAGATGAAAATAATATTACTGAAATAACTACAAATACTAAAGAAACTAATTTTAAGGAAGAAGAAAATAAAGAAGATGAAAAAAAAGAAGAAAAAAATGAAGAAAATAATGAAGAAAATAATGAAAATAAAGAAGAAGAAAACAAAAATGAAGAAAATAATGAAGAAAAAAAAGAAGAAAACAAAAATGAAGAAAATAATGAAGAAAAAAAAGAAGAAAACAATAAAGAAAATAAAGAAGAAAACAATAAAAAAAATAAAGAAGAAAATAAAGAAAATAAAGAAGAAGAAAAAAATGAAGAAAAAAAAGAAGAAAAAAACAAACAAAATAAAGAAGAAAACAATAAAAAAAATAAAGAAGAAAATGAAGAAAATAAAGAAGAAGAAAAAAACAAAGAAAAAAAAGAAGAAAACAATAAAGAAAATAAAGAAGAAAACAATAAAGAAAATAAAGAAGAAAATGAAGAAAATAAAGAAGAAGAAAAAAATGAAGAAAAAAAAGAAGAAAAAAACAAACAAAATAAAGAAGAAAAAAAATTAGAAAACCCATATAAAAATTTATTTAAATATTTTTTTGGAGGAAATTATGTAGATGAATTATCATTTGAATGTGGACATAAAAGATACAATGAATTTTTTTATAACAGTATTCAATTAAATATAAAAGGATATATGAATTTATATGAATCATTAGATAATTATACAAAAATAGAAATAATGGATAGAGACAATAAAATAAATTGTGATATTTGTAATGAAAAAAAATCATGTAATAAAAGGCAAATATTTAAAACATTACCAAATTATTTAGTAATAGTATTAAAAAGATTTGAATTTGATTATGATGATATGATAAAATATAAATTAAATGATTATTTTGAATTTCCAATGGATTTAAATATGAAAAAATATTTAATAGAAGATTCACAAGAAAAGAATTTTACATATAATTTAAAAGGTATTGTAGTTCATTTTGGAACAAGTGAATCAGGTCATTATTATGATTTTATTAAAACTGAAAAAGGAAAATGGTATGAATTTAATGATACTAGTGTTAAAGAGTTTAATGAAAAATTCATTAATTTTGAAGCTTTCGGTGATTCAGATGATGATAATTTTAAAAATCATAATTTAAATAATAAAAATAATAATAATGCTTATATTTTAATTTATGAAAAAATTAATTTTGAAAATTATTTTAATCTTGATGATTTTAATCATTTTCATATTCAATTAGCTCTTCCTCCTTATAATAAATTAAGTAATATTAATATTAAAATTTTAGATAATATTAATATTGAAATGTTTCAATATTGGGTTATGAAAAATATTTCTTCTATTCAATATCAATTTTTTGTTTTAGAATTAGTTAAAATGGATGTTTGTAGATATAAAAACATGAAAAATATAAAAAATTTAGAATCTGAGAATATATTTACTTCTTTTACTTCAATGAAAAAATCTGATTTTTTTTTAGATAATAAAAATATATTAAATAATTGTTTATCTTTTGATGAACCTATTTTAAATGAAGAAAATGATTTAGTTTTTAAATTTTATTTATTATATTATTTCAATATTGTTATTAGATTAAGAGATAAATGTAATTTTCAATCATTTACTGATACTTTGAAAATATATATTAATAATAATTTAAATTATGCTAAATTTATTATAGAAGAATTTTCTAATATTAATGTAATTAATGAATATTTAATTTATTCTCCTCAAAATATGGCAAAAGTAACTTGTGGAATTATTTCTCAATGTTTATTAAAAATTTATGATGAAACTAAAGAAAATGAAAATGATAATTTTATAAATTTATTTATGAATTCTGTTATTATTATAATTAATGATTTAATAAATGATTATAATATTGATTTTATTTATGTTGTTTTATTTGAAATTATATCTTTAAATGCAAAATATAGAATTGAATTAATTAATATTGGATATGATGATTATTATAAAAAATATTATAAAAATCATAGAAAAATACCTGAAGAAGAATTATATAAAAAAGAAGATTTTGAATTATTAAATTCTTCACATCATATTTTAAGTGATAAAAGTATGAAAAATGAATATATGCCTAAAGAAAAATTTACTTATATTGAAGAAATTCATGAAAAAAAACATAATGATTTTGTTAATTATAATAGAAATGATAAGTTTTTCCAATTAATATATTTACTTCTTTCAAATGAAAAAAATAATAGTGAACAAGAAGAAAGTGAGAATTAGTTTTTTTATATTTATTTAAAAAATAAGTTAAATTTAATTATATAAATTAAATATAAAAGGAAAATATAAGCTTGATCTTAAATTATTTAAATATATAATATAGATAGATTCTTTTATCTTATATCTTATATCTTTTTGATTTTGATTATTGCAAAATAAAATTTAATTGTTAAAAATGAAAATTAATTTGTATAATAGGAAATATTAAAATAAATAAATAAAACTAAATTATATTTAAAATAAATTAAATATAATTTGGAAATGAAATAACATTTTTTATATTAGAAAAAAATCATTTTAATAATAATAATTCTAAATTAAAAATTTTATCTTCTCCAATTTATATAAATTTTTCATTTTCTAATCGATATTCTTTTACTTATATTATATAATAATTTTAAATAAAATCAATTACTTTTAACCAATCATTTCTTATTATCATTTTATAATTGAAATCAAAGTTAAACTTAAAGTATATATAAAACGAATATTAAAAAAAAAACTTTTTTATATCATAAATTATATATAAATCCTAAGACCCAAAAAAAAAAACATATAAAAAAATGTCAATAATAAAATTACTAATTTCATTATCTCTTATAATATTATCATTAAATATAACAGCAAATGAAATATTAGAGTGTGCAAAGAAGCAAATAGGAAAGCCATATGTTCCAGGAGGAAAAGATCCAAAAAGAGGATTTGATTGTTCAGGACTTGCATATTATTGTCATAAACCATTAAATATAGGATATAGTCCAAGTGCTCAAGCAAGTAAAAATAAAATTAGAGTTAAAGACAGAAAACCTGGAGATTTATTATTTTTCGCTTGCGGAGGAAAAGGAATTAGTCATACTGTTATTTATATTGGAAATGATGAATTCATTGAAGCTCCAAAACCTGGTATGAAAGTTAGAAGACATAAATTTACTAAATATTATTGTGGAGGAAAAATCGTTAGTGCTTCTAGATATTGGAAATAAATAGTTCTTTATTATTTTTTTATTATTAGATATTTTCTTTTTTTTATATTTGTTTTTTTTCAAAATGAATTTGTTGAATAAATAAATAAATATTATTTAAAGTAATATTTTAAATCAATAAATTTGAATAGAAACAAATGAATGAAAAACACTTTCAATTAAGTTTTTTCATTTAATTTTTAATTTCTTTGAATCAATTAATATTCACAAATAACTAAAACTTTAATATTAATTAATAATATTTTAAAAAAAAAAAATTTAAAAAAAAGGATTTTCCAATATATCAAATATATTATTAACTTTAAAAGATGAAGAAAAAAATTTTCAAAAATTGAAGAGGAAAATTAAATAAATTTATAAATGATTATAGAATTTTATCTTTATTAATTCATGAAGAAGACAAATAATGTTAATAATTTAGAAAACATTTTAATCCAAGAATACACAATCATTTCTCAAAAATTTTACTATTGATTTTTGCATAAATATTACTTCAATAGATTCTTTGTTTTGAATATAATTAATTTCATTTTAGTTGGTATTTATTTTTTAAATTAAAAAAAAGAAAAAGTTAAAAATAATCTCAAATTTGGTTTGTTGTCTTATTAAATGAAATATTTATTATAAAATTTTTGGCCTAAACAAAAAAAAACATTTTATAAATAAATTATTTACATTCATAATGAAATCTAAAATAATTCAAAATTTTACAAAATTTCTTTTTTTTTTAATTTGTTTTAAAAAATTATAATTTTTGAAATCAAATTTTTTTAAAAAAAATATTTATTTAAAAATATTTAAATAAAAAACAATAAAAAAATTATAAATCACATATATGTTTTTTAATAAGGTTTCAAAATGTCTTAAAATTATTTATTTAATATTATGGAGTATGTAATATTCAAATATTAAATTGTTATGAAGAAGAAAAAAAAATATTCGTGGTTAAAAGTAACAAATAATGAAAAAGAAATTAGAGAAAATTGTTTATTATATTTAAATGATAATATAATTAATTTTTGTTTTCAATATAAGTTTGAAAAAGTAGGGAAATATTCAATTAAAATCCTTTTAAAAAAACCTTTAACTAATTTAAATTTTAATTCTCTGTTTGTTCTTATGATTACTTTTTAACA